>VZTR01021400.1:65242-159512 GCA_013400775.1 Chaetops frenatus | reverse complement strand
GGGCCTGCGCTGAGAACAGCGGGGACACCGCGCGGGGTGTGCGGGGCCTGCGCTACAAACAGCGGGGACACCGCGTACTGTCTCGGCTGGTGGGCGGCCCCGGCTCGAGGCCCCGGGGCAGGTGCGCTCCCGCTGTGCGAACGCGGTGTCGGGTAGCGAATTCCCCGGTTCCTGACCCAGTGTGATTCAGTGGGATTTGGAATCCTAAACTAGGCCTTAAGGCGATAGCTCAGAGGGAGGGGTTAGTTACCCTCCCTTCAAAACGTCTCTTGAGCAGACCGAGTCATTTTTTTAGACCTCATAATGTATTTTTAGGCAAATGATAAATTTAGTCAATGATGCTGTATTAACTCTCATACTTTCAATGATTTCATGCATATTCTCATAGTAAAATTTTATTTTCGTAGCAATAATTCAGCTTTAAGTTCCTCCTTATCACTAGTAGTTTGGTAATTACTGCTGGAATTTAGAAACTGGCTCGTGTTTAAGCTTATAAGCATCTTAAAGAAAATCATGTTACATTAAATGCCTTAATTACATATATTTCATACACCATCATATACAAATTGGATTTAAGATGTTGAGAACATTCAGGACCTGAGATTCCTAGTTTCAGAACAAGGTTTATTTCTGTTCACAGTCTCCTGGCTGTTAGCTATGTTAATCTCCACCATGTCCCTTCTGTTCCCCTTAAGGTTCAGATTTTCGGCAGACTGAGTTATTTTTTACTTTGTTTGGTGAAAAGTGACTATTTTCTCTTGCCTGTCTCAGCTGCAGTTATGGCAACAATTGCAGAAGCCCAGCAATACATGGCTGAACAGGAAAATATTGCCACAGAAACAACAAATGAAAAATAAGTGGCTTTCCTATTTCCTAGAAAATTGAATTATTTGACCTTTGGAATACTTCCTATTAATGGGACAGATGATTTAATAGTGGGTTTAGTGTGGTGTAACTGTGCTAACTTCTGCCTAGATCTATGGAGAATTAGGTCAGCCGTTCTCTAAAAGGAAAAGGGCAAGAACACCTCAAAAAAACCCAAACCAGTTTCAAAATCTCCTGCAGATTTCCTGGATACTGGGTGCACGCTGTAACCCCCCGCGGCAATAGACACTGTGATTAATTTTACTTCAGCAAAGTTTGTGTGGTGTCTCCTAGGAACAGCAGTTCCTGCATCAGTCTAATGCCCAAGTTTGGGGAGTGCTCAAACAGAGCAGCTCCCGCACGTTAATTCCACCCTTGGTCACAGAGTCTTGAAAAAATCTGCACAAAACAGTCAGAGAATGTCAAGTTACATGATGGAAAACAGTAAGCCATAGAACTTGGCATTTTAGCTCAGTTTAGTTAGGATGGTCTTCTCAATATCATTTTTGAAAGCCAGATATCCTTGGGCAATTCAGAATTATCAAAAAATAAACTTAAGTGTAATTCCACTATATTGTTCTGTGAATCCTGTTTAAAAAAAAAATGAGTCAATTCCCTCATAGGAAATGAACCATTCTTATTCTTTTTATCTTCTGATAACACCATAACACCACACAGCCCCAAAAAGAGCAGAAACTTTCAGTTCCCTGCAAGCATGTGTGCACTTAAATCTAGAATTTAAATGTTCTTCTTCAATAAAAGTCACAAGAAGAGTGTCCTTGAGCATTACCACAGCAGAAAAAATGAACATAGCGATTACTACAAAGAAAATTGGTTACTGCAGTCACTAGGACACCCCCCCCCCCTAAAGCAGGGAAGGCTGTTTCACGCAGGGCAGAGGGCAGATCCACTCTGCTGCAATGCTCCTGGGGGCTGCTGGAGGAAATCTCTGACTTGCTGCTGCCAGCAGGGAAGAGCTGACAGAGATGGAAATTGGCCATTACATAAGTATAAATTGTGGTACAATAGAATCAATTGTCCTGAACTGTATTGCTACAGCATCAGCGCTTGACCCAGGAACTTCTCTAGTGTAGGAGAGCTGGAGGACAACGGGATACACAATAACCCCAAAATTCCAAGGAGGAAAGCACGCTTTGTAACAGTGGTATGAGTTAGCCATTGCTGGGCTAAACCATTCCCAGCTCAGATTTCTACTCTGCACACACAAACCTAACTCCCTCCACTGATCAAAGTGGTCTCTAATAAAAACCTCTGTATTGCAGTGGGGTTACAACTGGATTGAAAAAGGTAAATTACTTATTACTGAGGGGAGGGGAAATCACCAAAACCTGCAGGAAGCATTTAATTAACTAAACTAAGAATTGTCACACAACCAATATGCTTTTTGTGAGATTTTTAATCTAGCTTCAGCTTTGCTTTTCAGTTACTCAAATGTCCACTATCCACTGAAAGAGAGGGCTTTGATTCAGTTTTGTGGCCAGACACAATAGAAAGGCACTTGCTTGTATTAAAATACATGTCATTATTCTGTTCACAAATGCAGAATTTGGGAGAACATTTCTCTGAGCTCACACCTTTGAAAAACTTGATACCAATTCCCCAGATAAAATGGTTTTGGCCACTTAAGTCAAGCCTTTGTGTCTTGTGCCATATCTGCATTGACATGTTTTCAAATGATAGATGTATGCCATAATTAGACAAAACATTTCAGTAATGCACTTTGCTATTTATATTCCTCAGGTCAGAGTCTGACACAATGGCAGAATAATATAAATTCAGATTCTGAAGGGCATTGTGTTGATTAAAACACCCCACACCAAGGGTAAATATTTCTATTTCCTCCTGTTAAAACCCAAAACTATAGAATTTTCATTTTATACTTGCATTAAAAAAAGAGCTAGTTCTATACAGATTTTTTGGTAAAACATTTCAATTCATAAACCTCTTTGACACTGATTACAGCACTTCAAATGTAAAATATCAAGAACTATAAGAAAGCAACAGATCTCAAACCCTGTACAGGATACACAAAAGCAACCAGCTGGTTTTGAATGAATTATTTCTGCTTGTGCTCTTCTCACTTTATTATTTAGACTGCTCCTTAGTCACTAAGGGTGCTGGTGAGTCTAATTTGTAAAAGCTGAAGAAAATTAGAGAAACATTTCTTCCATCTTTACAATTCATTAATAGTTGCTCAATAGAAGCAATATATGATACTAACTTGCAGAAAAAAAACCCCATAGTGTGAAGCCATAGTTTAATCATCCTCCAGTTAAAAACCATATTCACTACTGAATAATTGTCCTTCATCAAGCAAGGTATAAACTCCGGGATGTTTCTAGAGATTTCATGCAATAATCCTAAATAATGAGGGGACAGTTGATCATGTAAGAGTTTTTCTCTATATAGAAAGAAATTACCTCTTTACTAAAGAAGAAACCTCACAACTCAGCACAACCTAGAACACATCAGAATCTGTGCTGGGTTTGGATGCTTGACTGGGAGCCTGCAGGTAAAAGCAGAGCAGGCTTTGAGCTGTGACTTATGAAGAGGAAAGAAGAGGGAGATTTGAATTTGTGGAAGGAGTGAAGGTTGTAACTACAAAACCAGTCAACAAACAAGCTTCTATGTTGCAGCAGTCCACGCAGACAGAACCTTTGTAATCTTCTCCTATCCTTGGAGAACAGAAATACACATTCATGCTGTAAGAGGAAGCACTACTAAAAACCAATAAAAAAACCAGCCCCAACTGTACCTTCACATTTTATCATTTCGAGTTATTTGCAGACCTAAAAGGCCAACACTGGATTCTATACAACCTCACCAAAATTCCCCCTGGAGCTGTCACCAGCTGTCACAGAGCTATGAATAGGTGCTCAGTGGCACTTGCTTGGGAACATTCTTGAGTCTGAAGTATTACTGATAGCTGTGTGCACAGAAATTTTCCCCATCATTTACTAAGTTACCTCCAGATCCTAAATCACTATCAGCAAACCTGAACAAAGACACCCAATCATTTGTAATTTTTATGTTTTCATTGACATTCTTACAAGAAAGACCAAGGGAACATTCTGTGCGAGTGTGTATCATTTATTGTAGTTCAAGAGAGTCAGGAATCAAGACATGGCGAAAAACAAATAAAAGAAAAACAACCTTTTTTGTCCAACTTAATTTTAAAACACTGTGGTTTCAAATCCTTTTTAAAAAGGAAATTCAAGTATCATATGCAGGGGGCAGTAATATAAAAATGTTTGTGAATTTTTTTTTTTTTTTAAAAACGTAATTCTACATTTCCTGCACCCTTTCTGCTTTGGTAAGGCCAAGCCATGGATACAAATTGGTATGCAACATAAAAAATGACCCCTGCCCCAAACTGCAGCCTCCAAGGATAAAAGTATCTGCTCTCTGTGGACAAGCTCCAGTGGCTCAGAACTGTCAGTTAGCATAGATCTGCAGCATTGAAAGTATGTATTTTGTTTTTTAAAAAGTCACTGAAATCCTGGTATTCCCAAGCATCTCATTCATGGCAGCTGTTTTAACATATTTCTATCTAAAGGCTTTTCACAAGTACCAGAGCATCTTGATCAACATAAAGGAAAGGGACATCTGAGGGAAAGGAAATTAAAATTCATGTGTGAAGTTTTTGCTTTTTTGAAATTCTCCTTGTGTCTAACACCAATTAAAAACCAAACAGGCAAATATGTGTAATATAAAAATACGATCCCAAGATGAACATTCTGTTGCAGGCACAGTTATCGCACAAAATATGTTCTTTTAAGGGCAGGGGAATGATTTTGATTTTCACAGGGTTTGTATTTTTTGCATTACAAAAGAAAAAGACAGCAGTGCAGGTTTGATGGGTGGAACAGAAAGAAAGGAAGGGAAAGAGAAAAAAGTTACTTTAGCAGCAAAATGTCCAAGGTTCTAACCACAACCAAATTAACGGATATCTGGCGGTAAAAAACAAGGTTGAAGGGATGCTGCCCTGATCCATTCATCTTTGCTAAAATAATTCAGCTGTAAAAACTCCAAAATGTGACATACTGAAGGACAGTTTTGTAACGTAAGTAACTTCCTAGCTTGTCCTCCATGTTATTGACCATCGTTATCACTTAAATAATATGTACAAGAATTAAGCTGCTTTTCTCCTCGTCCACATGCTCCTGGTCACTACTGCAAGTCAGTGCCGTGGGCGTGCCAATCCCATCAACAGCACCCAAGGGTATCTGCTCCACTCCTGCCAGAGCAGCCCACACCCTGCTCTGCCCATTGGTGGTGGTTGCACTGCAAGGGAATTTTAATGGTCATTCTGCTTGTCTCTCATCCAGGCTTGGATTTGCTCTTTCAGTTCTGGCACTAATAAGGTTAAAAAAAAAAAAGAGAAAAAAGAATGATTACATTACTTGGTAATAGTACTATAACAAAGTTCCTCGTGACCAATAGCATTTTCTCATTTATATATCACAATGTTTTTCAACCCAGTAGTTATGAAAGCAAGGATGTGAGGGGTTTTCCCCCCAGAAAAAGGGAAACCAGAAGGAAGGAACTTTTCTGTGGAAGTTGAAATTGAAGAACTGTTACCTCTACCG
Organism: Chaetops frenatus; assembly: GCA_013400775.1. Lineage (NCBI taxonomy): Eukaryota > Metazoa > Chordata > Aves > Passeriformes > Picathartidae > Chaetops > Chaetops frenatus. The sequence goes on along the minus strand of VZTR01021400.1, from coordinate 154,038 downwards.
AGGCTTCAGCACTGTCCTATCAAAGCACAGAGCTGCCCACAAGTTGCTGTCCCCAGCCCACTCCCCAGGGCCAGCTGTCCCACAGTACCTGGTTCCAGCATATTCTCTGTCAGCGTCTGGCGGTTGAAAGGATCAGTGGAAGAGTTCAACAGATGCCTCAGGATGATGGACCTGTCCATGATGGTTCCAGAGGGCAGCCTCACGGGGTCGGTCATCAGAGTGTCCATCAGAGGATCTGAGGGCACATTAAAGTGAGGCAACAGCTACAAACTCCATCTGCCCATAAACCCACAGTGCAGAGCCAATGCTCAGGGGCCCCAGCACACTGCTGAAATTATAGAAAACAGTTAAATGGACATAAATCTCGATAGCACTTTCTCCTTTCTGACCTAGGACTAAGCACTCACTATTGTCACCCTGTTTTCAGATTGAGAGGGGGTTACTGTTTTCAAGTACATGTAAGCAAAGCATGGCTAGGACTGGACAGTGCAATCCCAGGGAAAACCAAAGGAACTATTAGCTCTGTATTTACTTCAATACATCATTGAAACAGAGCAAGATGCAAGGCTTCATAAACAATGTATAGTTTCTGGAACCCATGTAACAAACAAAATCCCCCTCTCCTAGATAGTCAGGGTTTAGAAGACTCTACTTGCCTCTGAATTCATCCGGAGCATCACTGTAATCAATCTCTGCACGGGCATTCTTGGCAACAATTTCCTCCACTTTCTCTGCCAGCAGTTTGAATTTCTCTATTGCAATGGTAGACTTGATTCCAGCCTTCCTCATCTTGGTGATAACCTCCTCAAAGAGCTCTTTACTGTAGGACCTCTACAGTCAAAGAGTAAAGAGACAACTTTGCTGAGTTGTAGTACACTTACATGCCATAAAAATAGTAAAGATATTTAATGCATTTTTAAAACCACAGAAGGAAGGATCAATGAAACCTCAGCCTTACATCAAAGGAAGTAGTACGTAGATAGCATTCATCTAGCACCAAAACGTCAGCTTTGGGGTAGACTTAGGATTTTTTTTACCAGTCATCACCACTGTAGAACTACTAAGGACCAGGAAAAAAAAAGGCAATATCACCTGAAGAAAATGAGGAAGACACTCAGAGAGGCTGACTATAATTACTAGGACTGTTCTTAGACAAAACATCTGTCTTGCCATTCTGCTGCTTGTAGTCTTGTTCTCACAAGTCTTGGCTGAAAATACAGCATAAAATGCTTCTTTTTTTTTTTTTAATTTTTTAATTTCTCTGATAATGTGCAAGGCAGTACTGGGAAAGAAGTGATTCTTTCTCCTAATCCAAACAAGAACTAACAAAAAATCCACCCCATGATGTTGCAAAAATAGTAAGACAGCTCAGAGAGAGTGAATGCTGGAAATTTGCCACCTGGTGCAGTAGGAATATCCAGAGAAACCAAATGCAACTGAAGCAAGCATTGCTTTCATGTGAAAAAGAAAGTTAGGAAAGGACTGCTGTAGCTGTCTGTGTTCTACAGATACACCATTTTCTTTTAAGTTCACAATGCCATGTTTTGACATAAACCTTTTTATTAAAAGGTGTTATTTACTTTACAGTGCAAGGTTGAATTACATGACAAAAAAAACCCCACACTAAGTCTCACAGATTTCTATTTCCCTTGGGATTTTTGAAGTGTTCAACACAGCCCCACTTCTTTCATCTACAGCACACTGCACCAAGCAATGCCATTCAGTAGGCAGGACACACAGTGCCCACCCAAACTCCTTTCTTGTGCTCAGAGGGAACAGAATGATGGCAACGTGCCCAGGGCTCTATAAACGTTTGCAGATTTCCTCTCCTGCGTGCTGGGGTTTGCAAATGGGACACGTCTCAAAATGCTTTAGAGAGATCCTGCCATGATCAAGCAAGTTTTTGTTTGGTTTTTTTTTTCTCCCAATACTAGTAGCCATTAACCAACTGAACATTTCCTTGGTGTTTCTTTCCTGTCACTGACAGTTTCCAAGAGACTGGTCACTCCCCCCACTCCTTTTTGATGAAGGGCCACTTTGTTAATTAAGCTTTTTCCCAGTTCTCACACATGCAGGCATCTTTCTTCTGAATCCCTATGTCAGTCTGTGCATTTGCTGTGGCTGGCATGGATGAATGATGGATAACATCCTCACTTTCATATATACTGAACAGCATAAAAATATTCATTATACACATGCAAACACATAAGGTCTGTTCCAGAAGTGTTACTGGTATTATCTGCAATTATCAGAACTTGAATAACCACAGAAAAACTATCTTGAGCTACCCCAATACTGCTGCTTCACTAGACATGCAAACAGCTTCATGTGCTGCAAACCAGCTTCCAATAGACTCTCAAGTAGCTGCTGTGAACATTTCATCCCCTCTATACTTTGAGAAGTTTGTATTATAAGACAAAAGCATGGACAGATGTGACTCAGTGGTTGACAACTTTACAAGAACACAGAGCTGAGCAATAGCTTATCTTGCTCTGAATATTACCATGAGGAGTTCAAAGGTGTTGTTAATAGTCTCATACATGCTGTGCTTTCTCAGTTTATTACACAGCCATTTAATAAAGTGATTTCTGAGGGAATACAATCTGGAAACTGTTAATCTAGAAAATGAACTTTGATTTGTTAAATAATGCTCTTGGGCCCAGCTCTGCCTGTTTTGATGAGGAAGGGGCAGGGAGTCAAAACTCTCTGTGTGCCTCAGCTCTCCCACCTGCAAAGGGACAAAGTATTTCTGTTAATTTACAATGAGGCTGTAGGCAATAAGCACACCAAGCTCAGGAAATTTCCTATGCATGTGAAGTGCCATGGACATTTATATATGTTTACAGGTTTGCAAAGCATTGGGAACACCCAGCTACAAAGAGCAGCCAGAGTATGAACACAGATGATCTGCTTAAAGAAAGCAAACTGCAGGAATGTAAGAAACTGGCTGGCAGCACACAAGCAAGATGGAACGCTTCTAGAATGTTCTGCAAAGTCCTGTTTGTCCACAGAGCTTTTGTCCTTCTCCTTCATCCTTCTGGAGCTCACCTGATCATCAGCAATTGCTTTAGCAAAGCGAGCACAATCCAGCTGCAGATAAATGTCAGTCAGTTGGTCCAACAGCTTCTTTGGTTCAAACCCATATTTCTCTGGGTTTTCAACTTTCAGGTCACGGCACTTGGGGCCACAGAGTTGCTGTAAGTTAAAGTTCAACATAGCAGCCAGTCGTGGTCCAAGTTCCTATGAAAGCAAAGTAAAACACAGATCCCAGTGTGAAGGCAGTGATAAAAAAGATTATTGCTAGATTTGCACACAGCAAGATCAGGAATTATTAACTAATAAAATTTTCATTTCGTAGGCTTGCAGGAAGTGTCTGGTTTTTATGCATGTTTGCCATTAAAAAATGTCATGCAAACAGTTTCTGTCTGGAAAGATCACACCATCTCAGTGACTCAGGTAATGTTCTCAACATGAAATAACATCAACAGCAACTAGATTTTAATGAGTTGGAAAAAGGGGAGGAGAATGGAGACTACGTGCTACCAAACATTTCCAGGTTATTATCCAGAGATGTTAGAGAAGCAGGGAACCAACTGAAATCTGAGTAGGACTTACAGGTCGGAGAAAAGGCTTTTGGACCTGCTTGGTAAGGATATGGAACATATCAACAGTTTCTGTTGCCAGGGCAAGATATGAACGGGACACACGCTCATCCTGAGCCAGCTGCGACTGCCGAGCCTGCTGCTGATCCTGCAAAATAAACACACAGTGCTTACAAGTCCATGGAATTTCCTACATCATCATTCATCAAAACCTTACAGCCACAATGCTAAGGGAATCTAGACAAAAGGACAGACAGTCATTCAAATACAGATGTGGGACATCTTTTAATCTAAGGTACAGCTGCTCACTTTTATTACCCAGTGCTAACGTCTGCACCAATTTGCCAGAATTCTGCAACACTAAAAAATGAATGCAAACAGCATAACAAGCCTCTGTGGTCGAGTCTGTTTACATCCTCTAACTGCTCCTCACAGCTGTAGAACTGGGTTATGCTTCCTTTCCATCAAAACCAGCTTGGGATCTGAGAGTCAAATGAGGTTCTCTCTAATTTATGCACCATCATAAATAATAAACACTCCCCAGTGGAACAATCTGTAGATGATGCACCAGCTCATTTTGTAACTACAGTAATGGCTTTACCTTGCTGGTAGGCAGAGACAGGAAGAAAGGCTTCAGAAGAGCAAGCCAGAATATCTTTAACAAACAAGATCTTTATAGCTTTTCCTTTTGTACTTTTTCTTTTTTTAAAATCAATAACCTTAAAATAGAAATACCTGACATTGGTGGGTCAACACACACAATTACTGTTTAATCAGGCCAAGCTCTGAGGTACAGGACTATAATTGTCTGCATCGAATCTACCAAGGGCCAATGCATTAACAGAATAAAAGCTTCTATTCCTTGAAGTCAATTCAACTGGCGAGCATCTGCCCAAACCTCCTTCAGGAAGGTTAAAGTCTCGGTTTCTCCACTTAGAATTAAGTGCAGAGTAATTTGAAACTGTATACTACATCCACTTCACATCACTCTCTTTGCCAGCCACAATGTAACTAGGCAGAATGATGGTTTTTTGCAGAATTTCATCCAGAGTGACCATGGCCATACAGGCAGCAAGAAAAAGCATTGATAACTGCTTCTCATAAGGAGCTCTTTGGTCCTGCCCCTTATAAAAAAGGTTTTTTTAAAGGTCTTGTATTGAAGAATTAAAAATAAGTAAAGGACACTTTGAAAAACAGCTCTGTTCACCCTGGGCAGCAGGTCCCATTGCTCTTTATTCTTCATCTCCTCTTGCACTTCATGGATACGTTTTAGGGACTCCAGACTCTCATCCAGCAAGAAAGTTGTGTCATTAATCAGCATGTTGATGTAGCGAACAAACTGCTTCCCAGAGCTGAAAACATCAAAACACAGGTATCACAGCAGAGCAGGACAGTGTACAGAGCAGCCTGCAACCCCAGCAACACTCCTGCACTGTGTATTTCCAACAAAGATCCCATTCCCCAAGCCAAGCGCTGGTGGTGGTGTCCAGAGCTCAGTTTAGAAACACTCCAGTTCTACTGGAAGGGGTTTCCATACAAGGAAAGCAGCATCACCCATTCCCAAAGGCAGTGACCTCCTCAGGTCCCTGCCTGAGCAGCCTGCACGACAGGGAGCTGCCTGAGACAGCCTCTTACTCACTTGAACTCTTCCATAAATGTACCATGGTGAGCTATATTCTGCCAGAGGCTTTTGAAAATGGTGCTGATGTGGTAGCGGATTGTAAACTTGTCATAGAACTCGCTAGTGGCTCCAGTATGTTCCACATCTGGAAAAGAGAACAGATCCCAAAACCTTCCCACCAGGACTCACTGGCAACACACCTCTCCCTACTGCCTCCAATGTGATGGGCTTCAACCACCCAGAGAAACTTTAAGAGATGAAATTCAATTCCTGTTCAGAAGTCTCCACCCTAATTTCCATTAGAAGAAGCACTATACATTTTCTAATCTAGACCCACCCTCATTTCTGAAAAACAACCCCCAGAAACCAAAACATTCTGCTCTATTCAACTCTGCTCTTCATCCCACAGTCTAAAATCTCAAAGAAAACTCTGGGTACCCTACAAAAATAGTTGATTTTGTTACGGGTGCAAAAACTCTCCTGACACATCCAAATCTACACGACTAGCAAAACTACAACAAGGAGTTTTAAAATCCTAATATTCCTTTAGAAGCAAAGTTAAAAAAAAAAAAAAAAGCTTTAATTTTGGAATCTAAAGACCGCAAAAGCAATTGTCACATTGATTAACACTGCTGGACTTGTCAGTCCACAACAGCTTGTGAAAGGACTGGAATTCTCAAGGTTCCATCTACTGCTATTTTCACCAATTCCTGAGCAATAAAACCTCATGTTCACAAGATTCAAGATCTTTTGGGGGTTTTTTGGGTTTGTTTGGAGTTTTTTTTAATAGTTACAACAACCAACACAACTTTCGGCCTTAGAACACTATTGTGGACTCAGTGAGCTACAAGCAAAGCACTTACCTGTGTAAAACTTCATCAAGGAGGGGACTAACAATTTCGTGGAGAGAGGGTGATTCTCAATCATTTCAAAGAACTTCTGTGTCCGGGGCTGAACAGCTGGATTTGTCATGAACATCACTTCCACCAGCTTGGCTACTAAATAAGGATTTCGGATGTAGTTCTGGTTGCACAGCATCACAACAAGGAACATCACTATGTCCTGAGTACAGGGCTCATACAGCACCTGAGGAGCATATCTGCAAACAGGGAGAGAAGGAAAACTAAATGAAAAACTCCAACCCTAATGTTCTACTTCTTCAGCTATAGCTTTTAAAAAATATTATTCTAGTGATGGTTTAACATATCACAAAATCAAAAGGTCTCAATGCAAACCTTAAAGAAAATTCCTGGGGAGAGAACCAAAAAACTTTCAACTTTCTTCCAAGAAAAATCTAGGTTAGAAGGGACTGTGGAGCCATCTGTGCATTATAGCTGCAGCAATGCTACCATGCCATAACTTCATGGACTCTAAATTTATGCATGTGCCACCTGCTAAAGGGACAAGTACTAGTACAGGTTTTCTTCAAATATAATTTTACTTACTGTACAATAAAAAATAAAAATTCAGCAACATCTTCCACATAAAACTCTGGCAATGACGCAAATACTTTTGGAACCTCAGGAGTTAAAGGCAATTGTATGCTGTAAAACAGAAGAAACAACCAACAGGACAGTAAATCAGCAGGGTTAAACAGAAAGTGTCATGTGCTCACTTACGGAATTCTTCCACAGGAACCCTTTGTAAGAATCTGAAACTTTTAAAAAGTCCGTGTCAGTACTTCAAGGGTACCAAATACACCTGAGGGAACCCCCCAAACCCAACTGAACATTAAACTCTGATTAACACACATATTCTATGCAAGGATGTACATCACTGACAGCATAACAATGCAAACACTGTAAGTACAAAAAATTCTACAACTGCTAAATTCAGTGAGCAATCGAACTAGATCTGAAATATCTTTGATACAACTTAACACAGATAAACCTGACACTCACTTGGGATAGGTAGGGTCAAGAATGCGAAGCATCAGCTGAATCACCATGCCATAGAAATTCAGGCATCTCCTGAGGAAGTTTTCATCCAGCAAACCAGCATCTGCACAAGCCTTGCACCTCACCAGTTTCTGCAGAACATGTACACAAAAACTAATCCAGGGCAAGACAACATAAAGGAATGTGAAGTCTCTTCAAGATAATCAATATATCTGTGAATCACGACAATTATACAGTGGTCTCTTCTTACAGTACACTCCTATTTCAAGAAAATAGGACACATAAGCCGCAACATAGCAAGTAAAATACAATTTAGAGTTGCAGGGACAGATGTGCCCTTCACAAGCTTTATGGGAACAATAAAAGAAGTAACAAGCGTATCAAAGTGGGAAAATGTGTGATTAAAGCCATTTTGGTGCTACAGCTCAGAAAATTTATGCCAATTTCTATGAGGAAGATCTAAGCAAAACAGGCCTTCAAAAAACAGAGCACCTCAGCTTAACTCATCTTTTCAGGAATTCTGTGTGAGATCAGTGACTTGAGAGTTCCTACTTATGCAAGGACTGTGCACACACAGCTACTCCTGAACGGTCCCTTTGCTTGGTCTCTCTCCAATTAAAAAATATGGAATTTTCTTATTGGTGCTACTTTGAATCTTAAATTCACCATTGGTATTATATTCTATCATGAGCACCATCCAGTGCAGCACTCCCAGGGGTCAGAGGTTCAAACCCACCATTATTAAGCAGCATCAGAGAGAAGTTGTACTGAAACATCAAGACACAAAGTCAACACACATGCAGGCTACAAAAGCGTTTAGCTGAGAACTGAATCACTTACAAACCTTGAGCTGTGTCTTGCACCGTTTCAGCATCTCTCGATGCCTGGTGGCCAGAGGAGAATCCTTCCACTGACTTTCATTGTTTTTCAAATCTTCAACAGTCCTGAAAACCAAATGCAGGAACTGGTTATCATGACAGAGGGGAAATGTGCTGCCAGCACAAGGCATTCCACTGACTTACCTGCTAAAAACCAAGGAAATACAGAGAAGTGGGGAAAAAAGCTGATCTATTTTCAAACAAATTACCCATCATCACAACAAGAAAAATAAATTGCTTTTGTAAATGCAGACTGAACAGCTGCACAGCCAGAACTCGGAGGCACCACATACACTATCTCCAACATCCATGACTGCCAGACACACCAAAGGGATGAAACACCAGGGCCCTATCCTGCTTGACAAACTAATTTTCTCCACTGTATTTAATTTATTTTTTAAATTGCCTTTTTCCATACTGGAATCTATGGTGACTCTAAAGGAAGGTTAAAAGGATGCCACAGAAATTAAACCTTAACACAGGGAAAGGATGGTTCAGTTAATGAGACAGAGAGTTCATTCATTTTCTAGTATCAAAAAGGAAATTGGAAGACAAAATCAGCTAAGGGAGAAAAAGGTGGCCAGCAGAAAGTCTTCTTAGAAACAAGGAAGTTGTAGGTCTATATCCTGTGTATCTTCCCCCTTTCTACTATTGCAGATGATTTTTTGAGTTTTGTTCTACACTTCTCATGCTCCACTCCCAAGAAAACTCAGGCTTGTAGGGGAGTTCAGTAAGTGAATAGTCCACAGTATCCCTGTTGGTGTAAGGATCAGAAAATCAAGGGGGTTGATATTCCTCCCCTTCCTTACCCATCTTCTTACGCTGTCCCACAGAAGAGAGCTTAAATGCACATTACACACACCATTTGCATTAAAAAAATTCTACATATTCCTATATCTTCATCCTTTTCAGGAAGTGCAGCAGATTAGAACAAAATTCATACACTGAACTGCATGAATACAGTCCCTTTCCATCCCTTCTCTAAACACAAATTCTCTTCCACATCATTCTCTGCTTACAGCAGACAAATATCCAGTGTAATTTCTTTACTAACAAGAGCTAAAGATGTTTCTCAGTGTTGCAAGCAACTAAGCAATTAATGGAAAATGCTGAAGCCTAAGCTCCTACTGCTGTCACTAAAGCCAAGAGCTCTTCACTCTGCACCATTGGATGGGGACTGCTGCATCAGCAACTCCTGTGAAACAATTCTAAATAAGGAAAAAGCAGCAATTCCTTTGTCAAGCCAACATATGGCTTTTTTACAAGTAATCCACAGGCTGTTTATAGGAAAATAGTTTTTGCTTTAACATATACTGACTCTTCCTGCTCCGCTCTCTGCTGCTTCCCAGGTTCTTGGCCTGCATGTGCTTTAAAAATGAAATCATTTCAAATGCAGTCCAAAAATCCTGTAATGAACTCATGGCATTACTTCCAAGGAACAGTTACCAAAATGCAATGAGTGCAATTATAAACAATGGAAAATACTGATGATACAAGAATCTGTTCTGATTTTTAACAGAGTATTCTTCAACGTTTAGCAACTGTAAAAGTCTATTTGAGTTTATGCCAAGAGAATTGGAAAACAGGAGTTGTGTTAACACCATAATGTATTTATCATTTTTAAAACAGTAAACCATGTGCTGAATTACAAGTAGACAACAATATTAGGAGTTCACTGCTGAAGTTTTCTCTCCCCCTGTCCCAAGAGTATGACAAATTCTCCTGTCTCAGAAGGTGAGGGGAAAAAGGTAAATATCTTCTGGGATGTTCAAAGCAGCTCAGGCACAACTCACAATGTCTTGTTTCTGAAATCACAAGTCACCTGCACCGTGACCTGATTATCAGACACAGAAACAGACAGGCACTCCTCCAGCCTGAGGCACTGATGGCCACACCCCTCCAACACCAGCACAGATTGGTTATAATGAACAGTGTTAAGTAGTGTCATGAATCCTGAAGTGTTCTGAAGAGAGTTATCTTTTAAATAGAATGGTCTTCTCACCAACTTGAGCTGCCTCGTGTAACCAATATCCTCCATCTCACTATTATTTGAATTTCTGATTCAAGCCACAGTCCCTCAACACATCCAAAAATCCCCAAGGGACAAAAGCAGCAGAGTACCAGAAAGCAGAGGCGGTCTGTACTCAGCACCTGTTTCCACTAAATTGTCATTCTAATTTCATTTAGTTGATCATGCTTGCTGCCCTGGTGAGAGGGGACACTGGGAGGCTGCCAGGACCCTCAGGCACCCCAGACAAGCCCCAGCTGCAAACCTGTTGAGCTCCCTGATGGCCCTCAGTCTCCGGATGTACCGACGGCAGCTGGGCAGGATGGAGAGGTGATGGGCGTGCAGGGTGAGGAAGAAACACTCTGTTGGGAATTTCGGCTCAGAAAATGGAGATGGATCCCTGTCTGAAAAACAAAACACAGTAGAGGTGAATAAATTAGAAAATGAACTGCCTTATCTGGGGTGAGACCTTGAATTCAACTTTCTTTAAAACAAGGAAAAGCAGACAGCATCAAGAAAAGGGATTTAGGAAAAGGGAATTCTTTGCTGGAATCAAGTACTCCCATGTACCTCCATATTGAAGGCATAGTAATGCTTAACATATCTCAGTAAGAGTACTAACAAAGTTCAGCAATCCAGGCTGCAACCTCCTCCATTGTTGCTTTCACTCTTGTCTCGTCTGTAGGAAGCTCAATTCGACACCTGGGATGGAATATGTACATGGGATCAACCGTTTCCAGCTTTATCTTCATACTCAGTTGCTGCAGTACCCAGAGGAAGTTGAGCATGAAGCCATCTGTAGACACCAAGCGATCGTCTGTCTGCAGGGGGAGAAAGCAAAGGGCTGAGGACACGAGCTGAGAAGGACAGGGGGACAGTCTTCAACAAATGAATTATGCAAGTTCAAGAAAAGGGAGAAATGATGAAGAACATGTCTCTGTAAGAAGATGGGAATTTTTATCTTAAGTGTAGTTTCTATTACTTCTTCACTGTAATTTCACAGAAATATTCCTAGTAATGGTTCCAAATGTTTGCTTTTGAGAAGGAGACATGGAGACAACAACGAACAGCTTCAGTTCATGCACAGATTTTATCAGAGGAAACAAGTGCAACGCATTAACTAAACAATGCCAAAATCCCATCCCCGTGGTTTCACTGGAGCCAGGCCATTCCATACCTGCACTGCTCCTTTTATTTACACCATACAAAGCCCAGCACTTTACCAGTTGAGAAAGCAGTGTGTCAAACACAGTCAGCTGGAATGATGCCCTCAGAAATGGGGCAGGGCAAGTACAACGCTTTGAACATGTAATATAGAAGCCCTATTAATGAAGTGACATCTCAGTTCTAAGAGAAGAAATGAACTGCTAAAATAGGTAAAACAGATTAATTTCAGAAAGGAAAATGTATTGAAACAAAGATAGAAGACAAGGCTTCTAGCTTGTGGTATCAGGCACTCAAAATTATTTTGTCCTCCATTCCAGACCACCACTGAGCATGAGCCATTTAATGCTATTTGTGGCTGGATGAATCACAGGAAGAGCATTTCCCTTTCTTTACCTGCATTTGGGCCTTCTTCATGTTGGCATTGACCACAGCTGCCATGTAGCTGAGAGCCGCCTCCCGCGTGTCCCCGTTCAGCAGGATGCTGTGCAGGATCTTGAACAGCTCTTGCTGCAATTGTAAGCAAACACCTCTCAGCATCACAGCCCTGCTTTCTGTTTGTCTCTATCTTATGTTCTACAAAATCCACAAAACTCACTGCAACTCATGTTATGGTCTTATCATCAACTTTATATACACGTGTTAATTATGACATTAGTTAAACCAAAGATGTAAATACAAGAGTAGTGCAACACACTACTAACACAGTATGTATTTACTCATCCTTTAACACAACCTGTAACTCATGGCTAACTGATCTGATATTTTCTGAATTGGCTTACAGCCTTAGAGAAATATTCACAGCACTCTAATTTTTTTCCCCAATTAATTGCAGCCATATCCTAACAGATTTGTAGTTTAAGACAGAAACTAATTTTTTTACATAATATTCTTCATCTAGGTCAAGACCAAAACCCACACATATTACACTTTTTTTAAAAGGAATGAGGGTACTTACCCTTGCTAATTCCAGATAATGTTGCAAAGACTGGCTAACAACCCGGGTGTTCTCAAGAGTAATGGCAGGCCCTGAGAAGTACTTTTCAACTACTTTGTTCTGAAAATAAGACAAATATTGGCAAATGTATTGAAATGTTTTGGGGAAGTAAAAAATCCCTCACAACAAAAGAACCCCACCATGCTATTGTCAAAATCCTTCTGTGACACTTACATCATCTTCAGCAAAGACAGACAGACTGAAGAAGGCTCCAAGGTAGGAAAGTCTTTGCAGTTCTCTTCCTGCACCTGTGCTTAAAGATTTAGGCAACCACAAGGGCAATGAGACAACCTAAAAATAGGAGAAACAGCAAGTTCTTCAAAGCTGCCATGTCAGCCATCCTGCTTTGTCACCTTCCAGTGTCTGCTACACACTCTCAAACCTCTAACACTCAGTTGTGCTGATGGCAAATGGAAACATCTCCTCAGTATTCCAGCAACCCAAGCAACTCGTGTTTGTCCCAGTTTTAATAAATTCCCAGGGTAAAGGACTCCCTCTACCAGCTTAATTTAAACTATTGTTTTGCATGAGAGGCTCCAATAGCTCTTGCTTAGAGTTCTGGAGAACACTATCAGCAGGGATTGTACAACACCACCAAAATAAGTGACATGGTTCTTCTACCTTGAAAAAACTCAAACTGGAAACACTCACCAAACTGCACATGGGGTGTGTTTTCCCAAACTTGATTTCACAAAGTTCACATAGTGCCTATAAAGAAATCCCAGTAAAAATTACTTTTTTGAGTAATTCTTAAGTAGCCTGTCTGCAAAAAACAAGCTTACTATGAAAAACTACTGAAAGAGCAAAACCTTTCTCCCTTAATCAGTGGAAAAACCTCACAATCACAGTAAAGATGTCCAAAGAGAACTAAAGCACACCTTGCTCCCATTTTAGCTTTTACATCTGCTCCAAGTTGTCTCAAAAAAGCCAACATGTCTCACAGGATAATAAACTATTGCACTTATTTCAAAAATTAGCTGTGCACATTGTTGTTTGCTCAGAACATGACAATGCCTGTGCTGGACTCCTGACCTGCCCCACTAAAACCAGTAACAATAATAAATAGAGCAATTGTTTAATCCATACACCAAGGCCTTTGTCTTCTGAATCAGAGTGGAAAAACGTCAAATAAACACAGAACCCAGGAACAAAGAATCCTATCCAAGATCTCCATCTCACTTTCAACAGCAGTACAGAAAGAAGCAAGCAGTTGTAACAGAGAATTCTGGAAACACAAAGATACTGCTGGCTTTCCCACTTGTCCCGTGTTACATGTTCTCTGTCACTACAGTGAGTAACTACTATTCTATCCTTTTGTTGCACACTGTGCCAACTCGAAATAAGGATAACACAGACTCATTTTCAAGCAATCCTTTGCAGCCAACATCCAAATTTGTAGCAGTTCACAAATTGGGAGGATAAAAAAAAAGAGCAGGAAAACACAAAACCAGAAAAATTATTGGTTTTTGCCAAGTACCAGAGTTACTTAGTCAGTTTAATTTGCAGCACCCCAATCCAGCTGATTTCCTTAAGTACAAGTTAAACCTGAGGTGCAACAGCCTTTTTTGGCATCATACACTGAAGATCCTAAAACGATCCGAAGGTGTTGAGTTGACAATGCTCAATTTACCAAGAATCCAACTTGCTCTTTGGTGGACAAACACACTTTGCAAAAGACTGGTTTGATTTGTCAATAAAAGCAGTAGGAGGAAAGCAGACCTAGGACAAAAAATAACCCCCTCATCTTTTCAGCCAGGGAATATTAAGATATTTTTCTCAGTAGATAGACTCCAATTCAAGTAATTTGGAGTTTAAAGCAATCCATTTGAGTTTCCTCACATACAAAAGTTGAGTCTAAACATACACTGGTATGGATATTTGGGGTTATTCCTCAGACTTAAACTGAGAGGAGTTTAGTGGGCTTTTATAATCATCCTCAGTATTATAGTTATGCATGATGAAATCCATACATTTCCTTAATTTTATATAAAGAAATACATACAAACATTTGAGTAGACCACTATACAAAGTGTTCATTAAGCTTAAGACATTATTGGCCACACTCTACTACATTTTTAATGTTATTTACACATCTCATGGCCCATTAATCTTCTGACAGAGATTTTAATAGCAATTCACTAACCAAAAAGAACTCCCAAAATGTTGAAGTGATAGCTTGCTTAGAATCTGCATGTTATCAGTGAACATAAAGAAACTGCTTCTAGAAATGGACAGTCCTTACCATAAGGGGATATTTAAAATTGTCACTATCGAGGGAGCACTCTTTGGAAGCCACAGCCAGGCCTTGTAAGATGGGAATAAAGATCTGTAAAAACACAAATAAATTACTTTACTCAAGAACAGGAACCAGTCAAATTACTCTATTGCCATACAAAGCATGAAATACCTCTTCATTCTTCTAATAGTGCAAGTTACACAAAACAAAAACTAACATTTTTTTAAAATTCGTATCAGTAAAGCCTGAAGGCTTTACAGAGTATTCAAAGCTAAACCCCAACTTGTTTGCTGTAGTTGAAGTAATGAGGTGTTGCTCCATCGAGTTCCCTGCATGTTCTCTGCAAGTTCTCTGTGTTGTAGACACAAACGAGAGCACAGGTTCTGTACAGGTGTCCAACAATCTACTGCCCAAATGGGGAATAATTTATTTGCCTGTACACTTGGGGCAATAATACAGCTCTAATTTTGGATGATGTGTAAGTTGGTAAAGATAATAAGCAGCAGTCAAGGGTTGTTAGGAAAGAGGAAGTGACTTTACAGGAACTTATTAATCAGAAGTAATTACATCCATTTAGTAAGTCCCAATCACACAGTTCTGACAACTACACCCTCACAAAATAAACCCATAGAAATTTTGCAACAACAACAGGAGTCCCACTGAATTTTAAAGTATATTGTGTTGCTCCTGTGATGAGGAAAAAATATTATTAGATCATATTCCAGAAAAGCACTATACAGGTGGCCATGTGCTTCAGCTCCAGGAATGCTTCTCTTCTCCAGGGCAGGACCTCTAACACTTTTACAACTGCTTTTTGTCAGCCTTAATGTATTTTCAACTACATGAACCTCTACTAAAAGGAATCCAGACAGAAATATAAATTATTAACATTTACTTGCACTACACATAAAAATTATCTAATGTCATTCTTTGCAAAACTGGAAGGGTCAAATTTCATTTCAAAGGCTCCTTTAGAGGCAAATCACACCATACTATGGGAGTGCTAATCAGAGACAATTACAACCTTACTGATCTGCTTTACAGCATACAGGCTAGAAGTTTGCTAGTTTTGTGTCTTAATTATTTATCATCTCAGTGAGCTACTCTGACACACAGAACAGACCATCTCATGTTTCTCAGTCATTTCCTCTGTAAACATGAAGAATTACTGGACTAGGATTTGTAAAGTGCTCTAACCACCTTACATATGAACTATTAAAGATGCAAAGAAGGGTAAAGATTGCAAGATGGAAAACACAATAAATCAGAGTAGGATTACAGAAGATTGCTGTCTTAACATGTACATTTTTAGGAATTTTGTACAAAAGGATGAAAACCAAAATCAATCTTGCAATACATGCCTGTGTATTCCAACTAGTCCACTTCTATGTTAGTGTTGCTGCTTATTAGCAAATGCACTTCTAATACTTGGAACCAGCAAATACTGAAAGTCAGCCTTTTTCACAAAATGCTAAACAAGTTAAAAAAAGAACAAAACCAAACTACAATTGCTTTAACAGGCTGCCAGTCCTAGAGGTAATAGGTAGAGGACTATGAGACACTGATTAAACTTCTGGCAATCCACTCTCTTGGACGCTGCAAGTTATAGAATCATGTGCAATAGCTAATTTTTACCTATGCCTTACCTGTTTGAATACCTCTTCATCCTGGTAAGTTGTTCTCACCAATTCTTGAATGAAGCCAAATGGGAGATTCCTACACAGCATGTATGGTACCAGCAAAGACTGCTGCTGCAACGACCTTAATTTGTATTTAAAAAAAATTAAAATCCAAAACTACTGATTATTTGCAGTAGTATTTGCAAAAACATCAGAGCAGTCACATGCAAGGATGTGTCTGCAAGCACATCAATGTCTAGATACACCTATTCCTTTCAGAAGTAACTAATCTTATCTGCTCAAGTTACTTGGGGAAAAGTTATTCTCAAACAAATGCTGCTGCCAGCACCACACTTCAGTTAACGAGGCTGGAAGAAAACAACAGCTTCTCTGTAATAGTTGGTTGCTCCTTCAACCCAATAAAAAAAACCTACACTTTTTTAAGCTCAGCTAATGAAGGAACAACATCTTTTACATGTGTTTTTCCAGATTAAAAAAGAACATAACATTAGTCTTTTCTGAATTAATACAGTCCTTACTTTTAACATTGCTTTTAACTGCTTCCTAGCATTTTGAAAGAAGTGTCTCTTCTCTTGTCAGTTCTGATCCTTCATCTAAACTGGGGGGTTGATCACCCTGGCTGATTTTACCCAAATGCAGGTAGAAAGCACTCAAAACTGCTCTCCACCAGCTCATCAGTTGCAGAGCAACAAACTATTCCTCCGGCACATAATTCTCCTGCTCCAACAACTGATCTTAGTTTTCTTATCTAATCCTCAGAAGAATAAAAGGATCCTGGGACAGTCTAACTCTCACAGTTAACATCAGCTGGATTTACCTTGGTTGTGTTAAGGATCCCTGTAGCACCAAAGCAGTGTGTGAAATGCACTGGGATCGGATGTTGCTCAGTAACTGGCTAACTGTTGGCTGGCTACACATCTGATAAAAATAACTTTATTTTAATACAAATCAGAAATTAAATACAGAACACACAGGAAAGATGATAAATTTATTTGTGCAGTATAAATGTAATATGCACATTAGGATTAGAACTACTCCCGTTAAAACCTTCCAGATTATACATAAATAGTGTTGGTTGGTTGTTTTTTTCCCCAGAAGCAACAGCTTAGAGTAGAATACAGAACAGGGAGCTGGTCTCACAAAAATGTTTTACATGGAATAAACTTGGATAAAATGCAGTAGACCAAAAGGGGAAGGATGATTTCTAACACAGTGCTTATTTAAGAGATATAAAATATATGCATCACTCAAATTTGATGAATTAACAAGAGTCAAAGGGCCTCAATAAATTCAATAAAGCTGTTTCTACAACAAAGCCATCAAGAAGTATAATTCCCACCAATTTTCCCCACTAATGAGTCAGAGGAGTGTTTGTCACAGCATTGACACAACCCCACTCATCTGAAACATACCTTTGGTGCTTTTCTCTCCTCTATTCCAACCCTGTCAAAACACTCAATGAGGTAGTTCAGCATCTCTGTCTCCTTACAATTTTCAATGGTGAAGTGGTCACTGCAGGAATCGGAAACACTTGAGCTGCCAGAGCCTCCCACACTTTAAAACACACAAAAATCAGAAACAAAGCATTAGGTAGAGTTCTTCACTTGTGCACAGTCAAACAATTCACAAACACTCTTCTGTCAATGCTCTGAACACTCCATCACATCACATACATGGCTCAGTGATTCAGGTCATTTCTGTGATCTATGAAGAGCTCTCCACACAACAGCTTGCCTAGCCCTGGAAGTTCAGAGCTGTAAATGCCTTATTAAATAAGTGCCTCAAAGACAGCCACAAAGTGCATAACTTTGATGGGAATCAGTAAATCCTGGTCTCATAACGCAACACAGAAAACGAACAGCCTTTGACTTGTACCTGATACTCAGGACACCACAACCCTCCCATGCCACCACTCAGAATGGCAGAAATGTCAAAATTCTGTTACCACCAAATTACTTTTTTTCAAACCATGACACACCACCAAACCACGGGAGGCAGGAGCCTCCCTCTGCTGAGAAGATACCTAGGCTGACAGACAAGGCTACCCACAACCACTTCTGGTGCTCTAAGGAAGAAGAATCAATAAAACAAAGGCAGTATATCCAAGCTGCTGCTGCAGCTCCTACATTCAAGATCATTTTGTTTCAACTCAGTTCATCTCAGTTCAGTAAAATACAAAATTTCATTAAGTAGCACAGCCTCAGTGGGGAAAACACTGACGTTGTAAACATGAAAACTAAAACCACAAAACCATCCTTGAGATGAGAGAAATTGAACATAAAAGTGAGAACAGACCCACATGTCTGAATCTCAGCCTTGTTATCTCAACAGAATTCTTCTCTACCTAACAGCTTGACAGAGCTAATTAAAGGCAAAATCCTCATTTTGCGGAAGAGATTAAAGACATTATATATTCACTTTATGTAAATGAAATCTAAAAACCAACCATTACTTGAATGGTCTGCTGCAATTCTCAAAGTCTGTGTACAGTCAGAATAGATTTGAATGAAGACTAATTTGTAAGCCCCAGATTTTAAACTGGGAAATAAGACTATTGGTTTCCTTAAATGCAGCTTTTAAAGAACATATTAAAAACTAAAAAATGTCAGAACTGGAATTTCCTTTAAACTCTAGAATAATTTACATTCCTATAATTGAGCCATACAAATCTATTGTGCTAACTTTACAATCCAACCAATAAATCCAGGAAAGGTTATTACTGTTCACATGCTGAGCTACCAGATGCCTAAGAAACACATTTTAATAGCAGCAATCTCTGTTTGCAGAGAGATGTTTTCAGTTATTCAATTAAAATCAATCTATGTAAAACATAGCTCTATTGAAATAGTGCTCAGTAACCACAAAATCATGCACATGGGTTGGTTTTTTTTAAAACCTCTTGACTTCTCACATCCAGCTTACAAAATACTCTTTTAAGAACATAAATTTATATGAAAACCTACTAGTTCTAGTCTTTCTGCTAATGATTTCACACTCAGCAATAACTCCAACTATTCTAACACAAAGCTCATAGATCCTTCACACACACACTGAATGCCTTGGTGCTTCCAGCAAGCAGGTTGTTGCATAGTTGTACAGCCACTGTGTTTACATTTTAACTAACAACTACTGCTGTCTGCAAAATGCCAGGGCACAACACACACTAAAATCCCAGAAGCACAGCAGAAATCCTATCCAAAGCTTGGCAACTCAATCCAACATTTGGTTAGGGTAAACCTCTGCTCTCACTTCCCTCACCCCTCTCTACAATAACCCCATAAAGGACCTATGTAACATTTCAGGTGTATTTTTTTCACAGGCTAAAGGAGTGATCCTCAGCTGCCAAGCAGCAACAAATGTTCAAAATCTCACTGTTTGCATCAGCTGGTTATTTGTCACTGTATCTTTCTCTGCATGTTAACCCTTGTCCTCATTTTACAGTTTTTCACAGGAAAACATGCACATGATGTACCAGTGATTTAGAATTACAGCCATGGGCAAATACTATTCCTTCTAGTCATACAGCCAAGGAGAAGCTCCATCAAACATCATCTCAGAAACCATACTCATTAGGCCTAAAAGACAGTATGATGAACATTTCCCTTAGTCATGTCTCCAAAGGAGAGCTGACTAACTGCACTCATTACACGTTTACACACCAATTTAACAAGTCACATCCTCACCTTCAGTTGTTCCCCAAATTACTTTGAAGGTCACTTGATACTACACAGGCTGTTAGCTCCTAAACAACCAAACATGCAGGTTACATTCTCTTTCTCCAATACCTGGACCCAAACTGGACACAAGAAAAATCGTCTTCATTTTCTTCATCACTACTGTCCTCAGACACATCAGAAACAGCAAGAAGGAGGAGGGAGAAAGGGTTGTCGTATAAACTACCACAACAAAAATGGAAAAGGCCATCAGATTTTTTAAGCCAGAAGAGAAAGTAAATGGTAGCTTTTCTTTTCAAGTCTGTCAAAAATCATCTTCTCTAAACATGCAGACAACAGGTAACTCCATGTTAGTAAAACCAGGACCATACTAACATGCTCTGTTACACTACTACGAGTTAATCGGGTATCAAAAACACCACATGTTTACAACCCAAAAATTGCAAAGGAATTTTTGAGACAAATAAAAATTATGGCCGAAGTGTAATGTTTAGACACGACTGAATAGCAAATATGACAATTCTAAGCTAATGACTTTAAAGCAGTGGTCTCAAAACCTTGTGTATTTGTCTCTCCTTCCTGCAGGAACAAGGGATTTCAGGAACAGCCAAGAGAGGAAAAGCAGTGGTACTTAGCCTAACATTCTGAAATATGCTGATCTGTAATTTAAATCTGTACACCAGGGAATCAAATCCAACCCAGTCCAGCAAGTAACAGCACTCAACAAATTAACTAAGGTCCAACTGACGAAACTGATTTTGGAGCAGGAGTTTTATGTGGTTTACCATCCAGCAGCAGCAACTGAACAGAAAGCTTATAGTTTAACTGGAATGGATCTACAAAGCGGAAGAAATTACAACCATATTGCTACCTTGAAAGTAATTACATCACACTTCAAATGCACACAAAGCAGGTCAAAGACACCTGGTTAGCAAGTCACGGTATTAGCACAAACCAAAATGCAGAAATCAACTCGGGGTGAGTAAGGTGAGCCCAGCACAAACATAAGTTCTTCCATACTGCAGGCTGATGCCACGCCCTGCAGAGCACACACCAAACACACTCTGCTCTGGTGCAATACCTAGGAGGAATCCTGCTCTGTAAGGAAGGACGCCTGCGCAAGGCACCGGGTGAAGCAGTAAACAAAGGTGGACCCATGGCTGTGGGCCTGTGTCTGGATGTGATGACTGGCATGGCTGGAGGGCCAGCAGCCATGGCTGGAGGACTTGGAGAGCTAGATGGGATGGAAATGCTCAAGGACCGCGGGCCGGCAGAAGCAGCAGAGCCTCCGGAATGGGCCACGGTGTACGGGCGGTACCGCGGGGAGCACGGCTGTGTCCAGGAGGGGCTGGCTGCTGGCAGCTGAGAGCTGACAGAAATGGGAGGCACTGCTGGGGTGGCAACTGAACTGGCTGGTGGGGTAAGAGATGAACCAGTCATTGGTACATAGCTTGTGAAATTGGTAGGAGGAGCTGGACTAGTCCCATAGAGACTAAACCAGTTACAGGGGAAAAAGAAAAAAAAAAAGCAACAATTTAGGATATGCAGAAAAAGGATGAAAAAGATAAAATGAGCAAGAGAAGTCTTTGCCCTTCTGATGACTCTTCAGCAATATTTCTGCAGCTCACACACATTACTCTTTTCTACTGTTCTTGAATAAAACTATGTCACAATCTACACACTTTTAAAAGTCATGGCCTTTGTGATGCAAGTTAGGGATACTTCTCAGCAGGAAACAGTTACATGGCTTGAATCTATCAAATACATTCCTAGCCATGGCAGTGTCATCAAAAATTGTGAAATGGACGGACACTGACATGAATGAAAAAGAGCAAAAAACTTTAAAAATCCAATCTATTTATTGTTCTTGGGACACTTCTATGCCCTTTCCTCTCTTCTAGTCTACCAATCAGTATTCAAGTGAAATCAGTATTCAGTTACAATCAGAAGTCACCTGGATAATGAGCTGGAACCAAAGGAGCCCACATTACAGAACATGGGGCTGCTTCCAGGGTTGGAGCCCATGTTTAAGATCAGACTTCTGTCAGGAGAGCGGGCAGCTGCAGCAATGGGTTGGGAGGTGGCTGTCAGGCTGGCAAAGGGGTTCTCATCCCTTGCCTGGGTGGACATCATCAGCACTTCCATCAAAATCTGCCCAATCAAGTCCTTAAAATCTGAAAACACTGTCAAGAAGAAAAGAGCCAATATCATCACCTCTGTCTTCATCTACACAGTAGTCAGGTATAAACATCAGCAGAGAAAAAAATGACAGAAACGGACTTCTGTGAATTGAGTGCTGGTTTTAGCAAAAACAGCCCACTGACACATCTGTAATGATCACTGTTTATATTAACCTAAGTTCTGGAATTACAGCTACACAAAAAATACAGCCTTTAAGAAAAACACAGAAGATCATAGGTGACCTAATGCTCCTACAGTTAGTTATTAAAGTTGTCTTGTGTGTTGCACTCATATTTTCCCACTCTGCTGTTGAGCTGGGCAAGTTGTGTCAAAGAAAGGAAAACAAAACATGCACATACCCCACACACATAAAATAACAATTGTTTTTGTCATATGTAACATAGAATATATAGTCTGTTATACAAAATAATCAGGCATTTTTGGCTTATCAAATTAATTGCTAGATGTGTACTATGATCCAAGACAATCTTTTAATTCACTAAAACATTTCTTAAAAAATAAACTGAACCAGCAATGCGTTCTGAATCTGCACATTAGTTTGAGAACAAAAAATACAACCAATAAGAGCAGAGCAATTGATTTAAACAGGAGCTATGATCCATCAGTCCCACATTCCTGCTCCAAGATTCCACTTCCTCCTATATCTGCTACCAGCAGATGTTGAAATTGAGCAAAGAACACAAGTAGGTGGCTCTGGTATTGCAGCAAAGGGATCAAAAGGTAAAAATAAAGAACATGCCACTGAAAAGAAACAATCCTGCCAGTGCCTCCTGCTCAGCTACCCACCTTCCTTTGGGTTCTGCTTGAACTGGGTAGAGAGTGAATTCAGGAAAATAACATCTCTGTCTCGGTCCTTCCAAGAGACTCTGAAGATCTTACAGACCAGCTGTAGAGCTTGTTCCTCAGACACTTCCGACCCAGACAGAGGCTCCTGGGGGGAACAAAACAATCAACACCTGACTTGCACTTGTATTAGTCAACCTACAATCAGATATAGATCTTCTTTCAATGGCTTCATAACTTAACTCATAATGGCAGGCTTTGTGTAATCATGAAGGAATATTGATACTTTGACAAAATTTGGAAAAAACACCTGAAGAAACACAAAGGATGCAGAAAAGATGTAGCAAAAATACCTAAATCCAGCAGAATTTCCAAAACTGTAACAGTCACAGCTGTATACCTAGAAGTGAAATTCAACTGAGACACTTATGATGTCTGCTTTAAAGAATTTATTTGGGATTTAAATTTCCGTTATGCACAGTTATTTTAAGATTTTTGGTAGAAATGAAAGCACAGGAAGAGAAGAGCTTCCCCAGTTCTTTCCTGCCTTCACATCTTGCCCAAATTAAAGACATCTTTCACTGAATGAAGTCAGGACAGGACAAAAGACTCAAGAATTTGCCTTGTTCCCCACTCTTCCAAAGAAGGAAACATGGTGTGAACTGTGCTCAAAATGAAAAACTAGTTTCTCCAACAAGAACACTGCCACACAGAGTGTCTGGCAAACGTTACAGGTGGGTTCTTGCACTCCTACAGCAGATTTGAGTGTGCACTTGAAAAAATGATGGAATACAAAGGAACAGCATACAAATAAAGAAATTGTTTGCAGATGACACCTGAGGGTTAGTTCCAGGATTAGTTCCATCCTCTGAAAAGCATATGTTCAATATATGGAGATAACTGAGCTCATCCCTCCTCCAGGCACCATAACCAAGACTCACCTTGTCTGTCAGACTCCGTTTCTCTCTGCGATCGTTCTCATCAACCTCCATGTTCTCAATTCCTGAATCCACATCTACCTGGGACATACTGGAAGTGGAAATAAGAAAAAAAGCCCATTAACTTGTAGAAAGCTGCAAACAGTCCTCTGTAAGACGCTGACTGAAAGAGTGTCCCCTAAAGCAGATGCAGCAGAGAAAGCAATGCACAAACAGCAATTAAAATCACTGGTTGATAAATGTTTCTCATATTACATTTGAGTTCTAAATTTCTTCAGCAGGCAATACAAATGACACAGCTATCACATCCCATAACCTTCTTCTTTTAAATAGAGTAGCTGAATTATCCCCACCAGACATACTCATCTCTTAATGTCTAAGATAATGTTTTGTCTTTTACCACTTTAGGTCAGGAATTCCCATTAAAAAGCAGACTAGAAAAAGCATTACAGTGGTCTAAACAGTGTATGACTTCTAAGCATTAACCCTACTACATTAATACAGCTGGAAGAAAGGGCAGAGCATTGTCCTGGTAAGAGGTTTGACCATCAGCATTGTGCCATATTTGCCAGCTGTTACAAACTGCATTTTTTACCTTTTCTCACAGGAGACACTATCAATGTCCATGCTCTGAGACCGAGAGAGGGACTGAGATTGGGTTTCAAGGCTGTTTGATGGAGAACTGCTGAGGGAACTCACTCCTTCGCTGCTCTGGCTTCGGTGGGCTACTCCTAAAGAAAAGGCACCACCAAGATTACTGCTACAGCAGTGAGAAGGCACAACACATTATTTGGACGGAAAAGGAGAGGAAATACTGGTTTTCAATCCTGGTCTTAGGCAGCCTTAGCAGTGCATTAAGAAATACATGTTAATAACCACAGTTGACTGCAGATAATCATATTTTCTACCTCCCCTTGCAGCACCAATGTAGGAATGCTTGCCTGCATTAAACAAAGTTAAACTTGCATCCATGAAGTGCTCAGAGATTCATTCCTATAAAAACTGATCTCTTATGAGATTGCTCTGTCTACTACCTTAACACATTGTCAGAGCCCTTCTAAAGATTGTCCTATCAGAACAGGACTGAACACTGGGCCATTACAATGGAGTTACATCATCAATTATAACGGGGTGACAAATATTCCTTGAGATCTTCTGTCCTGCTTTGGATGCAAGGAAACAAAACAAGCAGGAAGGAGTCACTTCTAGGTATTTCTGAACAGCACTGTAATTAAACTACAAGATTTAAGCTTGTAAAATACTCTACTTTCCAAAGGAAAAACCAGAAAATCCAAGAAGCAAATAGGTAAATGCTAGTTAATTCTGCAAGCTTACCAAGGAGCATTAGAACAATGTTATTTCTATTAAATTATTAGAAATCATATTGAAAACCTGGCTAGAACCATGTTGACATTGGGATGGTTTAGTGAACCTCTCAGCTTAGTAACATAACATGCAAAACAATTTAAGTTTTCTGATAAAGGTCACTATATTGGAAAACATGCCAATTTGTCCTGATTTCTAAGTCAGACAATTTGAAATCAAAATTAATTTCTGTCAGGTCAAATGTGGTATAAATATATGAATTTTGTCTTGACCTCTCTATAGAGCAACCCTCCCAACTTCCCCTGCTTGCTGCATTTGTCTGATTTTAACAGATCAGTTATTTGTTGCCTCTTCTGAAATAAATACAATTTTTAAGTATTCTGCTTGTATTCCCTCCAGTAAATAGTGAAATTGGCAAAGTAATACAAAGCAGAAAGCAAATACTTCATTCTTATACTGACAATGCTCAGCCACAGCTTGCTATATTTAATTGTGCTGAATGCCTGCAACTAAAGATCAAATATTAACTTGAGACTAAAATGTGCCTAGAAACCAATCAATAGAAACTATATTGCAAGACTCAAAAGGGTTTTTCCTGTCTCCTTGACACATCTTTTCCATAATATTGTGTAATATTAAAATTTATTGCAAATTTCTTCAAGCTTTGGTAACCCATACTGTAAATGCCATGAGTTTACTCACACCTGGAAAACAACTGTAAATGGAATAAATGGAAAAGCACTTATTACTTGGAAGATTAAAACAAAAAGTACCTTCATTCACCATTTTGCAACATTTGTTTCTGCAAATGACTTTCAGTAAGAGCAGAAGCGGCAGCAGTACCAGTGCACGTTGTACAGAGAGGAGCTGTGGAAGGAATGTGCACAGACACCCGAGAGCAGCCAGGAGCTGCCAGCCTACCTGATGCCCCGATGGGAGAGGTAGCTGGGGTCATGCTGTGCACATTCAGGCCCAGGCTGTGGGAGGGCCCCGGCGCTGCGGCTGCGCCCGGCGGCCCCGGAGGGGTCTCTCTCTGCGGAGACGTCAACGGGGTGGTGGGCTGGGACAAGGAGCCTCCTGCCAGCCGTGCCAGGCGCCTCCGACGGATCTGCGGGGAGAGAAACCCAGTGAACACCTCTGTCTGCCCGGATTATCTGCAGGGAGAGAAACCCAGTGAACACCTCTGTCTGCACAGCTCCGGGGCTGTCCTCCCTCATAGCGGGGCTGGCTCCTGCTAAGGCAAAGACTGAAGCCTTACCTGAAGCCTGCTCAGTGCAGCTGGGCTCGCTGCCCTTCCTCTGTTCTGTGTCACAGCACTACAGTACCCTCCACGCTCAAATTTTAAGTATGTATTTGCTGCCTTGGAAAACCACTTGCACTGGGAATGCTGTGTTTGTCCCTCGAAGGGTTGTGTAAGACCAGTTCAACATTTACTGCTCAGCAATTTCAAAACTTGCAATACTCCTCCCCATTTACTTTGGCATTTGACAGACCACGTCAATGTGATAAAAGGGACAACAAGAATGTGACCTTTGCTTTAATTTCACACCACATGATACCAACACACTCGTGCTAAAGAAAGTCCAGTTGAAAGTTATTCAAGACCACCACTGTTCAAATTAATCCAAATCAAAACTGCAACACCAAAAACGTGTGTCCTGTGTGCTGGACAGAAGCACCTTGACCAGTAAAGACAGAGTAAAAAACATCCTCTTATCACCTAGAGGCACTCCATCACAATTTTAAATACAGTTTTTGCATGTTACTTTTAAGACAGAGAAGCATCTGCCTTCAAAATCCAACTACTGAAAACTGTTATGAACCTATTTATTAAAAACAGTATATGATCGTATAATACTAATATTATACATGAGAAATAAAGAGACCAAATAAAACTTATAAAACTAAATTTATAATGTTTCAAGCTTCACATAAACAAAAACCAGAAAATAAATTATTTATTATCACAGGCTGCCTTGCAGGATCTGTGCCCAAAGCTTACATCTTCGGCTTGAAATAGGTCCAAAATAAAAGTATCGTATTTGAGGATGTCAACTCCCTGTAAAAATCAGCAATCATTGTTATTTTCTTTGTATTGTGACACTCAAGCATTGCACACAACTTAGAAGTTTTCATTTCTGCTCATAGTCCTAGAGAACTGCCAGGCAACTGAAAGAGTGAACAAAAGATTTGTGTCAAGTCAATGTCTACACTACATTGCTGTATCATTTAATGGCCTGTGAAACCTACTCCAACAGGAAGAACAGATCAAATTAAATCAGACTTCAAAAACTGTGGGAAAACAGTGTCTGGAACTACATCTCCCTCCACGACAGGTGTCACCACATGAACATGGAAGGCAGCTAGAATTTTTTTTTAAGACTCAAAAAAATAGCTTTGAGTAGAATCTCTAATCCCTCCTCCTTGCCAAGCAAAATAGGGGAGCTTAATGCAGAAATAAATTGTTCAGCTTTGCCTTTAAGTAAAAGTAATACATTTTAGGGTCTTCCTCTTCTTGATTTGCACCTCATATTTAAATTTTTCCGTTTTTCATCCAAGTGCTTATCTGAAAAAACTCCGTAACTCTGCCCTCAAAGGTATAACTGAGAAAATGTCAGTTATATGTCCCCATACCTGAATCCAAATTAAGTGTTCACAGCTCACAAATACAATACACACACACAGAGAAAAAGGCAGAGATGACAACCAATGTCTTTATCAATTTATTCACAACTACAGTCCAATTGATTACTCAAACAAGGTCCCCTCTTCATCCTCTCCCAGTGTCAGCCAGATAATTGAGGACAATAAAATCTGAGTAGTTTTACCACAAGCAGATACATCTTCCACAACTGAGGGTACATGGAGCACATGTTAAAGGACCAGATCTGGTTCTTAGATATCCCAAGCTGTCATATTCCCCCAGGTTTACATAAAACTATTACAGGAATCCAAAGTTTGATCTTTAAACTAAAAAGTTTTAAGTAAGAGAGAGAAGACGACAAACAGACACCTTGCTAAAAAGGCCAAGCACAGGCTGAAAAAAGTTTGAAAAGACGGCATAAAATTGGTGGACACATTTTATCCAGTTAATTCCCTGTGTCTTCAGGCTGAACAGCAGGGAGAGGAGGGAAGATGGGCTCTATGCTGAGGGCACAGCTGGGGACTCAGAAGACACGGCTTGTTTGCACAACACAGGGCTCCATCCAACCTGTTGCCTTCACATAACACAAATACCAGGTCAGAAGGGTGGGAGTTCCCTCCAATTAACCTGTTTCCATTTCAGACTGAATGGCTCCCCAAATTGCCATAAAACAGCACAAAGCTGGGGGTTTTTAAATAATATTTTTGGGAAGTTTAGGGTATTTGAATAATCCCCAACCCTTGATTTCAGACCTGAGCCAGTGACATATGACAAAGCTGTTATGTGCCATTTGTTACCTAATAGTGACAAGTTGTTCAGTCCTAACTATTACATGGGCATTGCTTGCTCCACAGCCCATCTTCCCTGCAGAGCACAGCTCCGGAACACATTGTTTAAAACCCTGATTAATAAAAAAATCTAACTGGCTGAAAAGGAAGAGCACATTGCTTTTAACTACTACAGTCTAGTACAGTTTTTGCTGGACACATCTGGACTATGTCCATAAATAGCAGTTTTCAGAAATACATTTTTGATCTAAATGGACTTCTTCATAGCTGTTAGCTGCAAGCACCACAACAAAAAATGTAAAAATAGCACTCTGCTAAAGATAGTTGACTGATAATTTCATTTTACACAAGGTAATAAAGATACAACCAGGAAGGCAAGTCCCTCAGACTCACATATTGCCAGTTTAAAAAAAATCTCTATCAATATCTGCTATAGAGGCAACTGCTTAGTGAGACTCTAAGGAAATTTCCTATTTGACTATAACGTAGAAGAGTTCCAAATCTGTGCAATGGAGGGTAATTTGAATGGATAGCTTTATTTTTCTAGTATTCATTAGAAAATGTTAAACTGGTTTAAGAAATGCCTCATTTTTCTGGCGACAGTGGTCGTGTTCTATGCTCAGGAAACGCTACTCAAAAGTCACGTACATGTTGGAAGATGACAGTCTTGTCATTCTTTCCCACTTTATGCTATGTCTAGCTGGATTCTGCTTCTTTTCTGTGAAGTCCCTGTTCTCATCTTGTGCTATCTACTGTGCTAAAACTCACATACTAAGAAGGAAATTTATTTTTCCCCCCTTCTGAAAACTGTACTATGGTGTGCAGTGAATTACAACTTCTAGTGCAATAACAAAGCAAACACTGAGAAAATGTCAGCAAGAGACACTGTTGATAGGAGGGGAAAATATCTTCTTGAAACTAAAATAGATGTATGATCAATTGTGTATCTCTTCAAGCTGCAACCCGTTAGTGTTATATTTAATTATGGTTTGATAACAGAAGATAACCTCATCTGTAAGAGCCTTGCAATTAAACTTCCGTTAAGTGTTTTTTCACCTTCAGTCACTGCCTAAAAAGTAGTCTGAATCTGAAGAAATCACATATAGCATATTTCAGAAGGTTATTTTTCAACATAGTCTGATCCAGGCCCACTGTGCCAAATAATAGAAAAGTGGAGATGTGGAGGAATATTAAAATCAACTTGGCTCTGACTTCTGAGTGAGCAATCCATTAATAACAAGAAGTGACACTGTGACTCTGTTAAAATGATACAAGATTGTCACAAGCAATCACCTAAAAGACCATTTGGTTTGGTCCTTGCTGAACTGGACAAGAAGGACGTGGAAAAATCACTAGAGACAAACATTTTGCCAAAAAGGGTGGATGAGTCCTCACTGGAGAACTCCTTTCCTGCAGCTTCAGATCCATGATGCAGTGGTTTTGATGATGTCAGTAATGTGCTGAGGCAGTGACACAAATAAACCTACATAAGTTAAATAATTCTGAAATTAATCATAAAACACCTCAGGATCAGGGCAGTCTAACAATGAAAAGAACTGCATGTAAACAAAGTACTCATGAAATACACTCTCTTCACAGCAGACTTACAGCACCAGTGTCCCATCCCATTCCTCCCAACATGGGAACTGTTCTCATTTTCTCAGTGCTTCCAGAGAGTATGAGGACCCTTATCAAGCAAACAACACAAAGTATTTTCTGCTGGACCATGATGCAACACAGCAGGATTGCTAAATCGTGACACACAACATCATCAAAAACATCCCAACTTTTTGGAATACAAGTCTGAGTGACAACAGCAGCCACCCTGCTCTACAATCCCACTATAAGATACGGACAGAATAAAAGTAACTTATTTTGATCTTCCCTAGAATAAAAGTACAGCACTGAGCCTCTATTGCAGCAGGTCTGATACAATACATTTTGTATGCATGCAATACACATTAATATGGAATTATTATTTAAAAGATAGGAGAGATTCCAAGCTTACATGATTTCAGGATTACACTGGGACAGTGGGAAACTCCCTAGATCCTGACATAATATATCCAGGACATAATTCATTTGGAGCTCCTCTAATATATGGGCAAAACTTAAGACCTTAGTCTACATTAAAAAAAAACCAAAAGAAAGCAGCATCCTTTAAAAGAAACAAGGATCAGTTCTCCTTATTCTATGTGAATAGAAGATATACACTATAGATAGATGCTTGCCAATTACAGCGCAACACTAGAATTCTTCAGTGAAAAACGAAGAGCTTGAATAAATAAAAGAAAATCAAAGAAAACGCTGGAAAACTGACAAGCCAGTTTCAAGGTGCTTCAAGAAATGATACTAAATATAAAACCACAAACACACCCATCCTGCTTCTCTGCAAAGAGTCTAAAGAAGCAAAATTTTAAGTGTTTTACTACGTTAAAAGCTTGGGTGCTTCAAATCACACACAAAGAACACATAAACGCCCAGTATTGGACTCAGAGAAGGAACACGCTGCAGACAAAGGCTACCTGGCAGATGGAAGCAGAGAATAAACAATTAACCAGGAGAGCAGCAACTAAAGCCCATGGCCGAGCCGGGGGGCCGCGGGTCAGGGACAGCCCGAAGACAGGAGTAAAACCACCGAGCACAGACACGGGACGAAGGCAGAGCTTCTCAGGCTCGTTCCCTGCACAGCCAAACACCATCCTCGGGTCCGAGCAGGGCCCAGCACAGCCCGGCGCCCCCTCCCCGCGGGGCCCGCCCGCCCCCTCAGGNCCGCCCACCTGCACCCCAGCTGCCGCCGCGGCCGAGAGGAAGCCGCCCTCCCGGTGCCCCCGCACCCCTCAGAGCTCTCGACCCCGGCCCCCGCCCGCCCGCGGCCGCTGCCCCGCGCAGAGATTATTCATCAAAACAACAGGGCGGCGGCGGCCATCTTGGGGATCACGTGACCCCGCGGGGGGCCGGGCACGCAGGGGCCGCGGGCGCACCGCCCCGACCAATGGCAGCGCAGGGAGGGGCGGGAGGGGCGGGGCCCGGGAAAGGCGGGCCCGGGGCTCGTGTGGGGGCCCAGGGCAAGCGGCGCCGGTGTCCGTGAGGGGCTCGGGAGGGGCGGGAACGGGGTCGCTGCCGCTCAGGGACGGCGCCATCCCAGGCACGGTCGAGCTGCTGAAACCTCCCCTCTCCAATAGATCTGTAAATATTAACACCTTCTCAGTGTAATTGGGAATACACATGATCTAAATCTAATTATTGCGAGCTGAGTAACAGATCAAGGAAAAACAAGATGCTAAGACTCCATTCAGCACTTGGTCTCGGCCCTTTCTAAGTGTAGTTTGAACATGAAGAGGTTTTTTTCCTTATTACGAACTTTTCTGCACCTAATTCCCTCGTTATCCCACAAAATACTATGTTTCTGGAGGACATTATTCTTTTCCCTCCCACTCGAAATGAAACTACAGAACAAATCGGCCAAGTTACATGTAATTACGTTTGAGGCTCACCCACCTCCAGCTCAGCTTGTTTGAGTTTTAATACACGTAGATGAAAGAGAAAAGGATTTTTTAAAGTTGGTCTTTGGGAAAAGGATAAACGAGTTGAGAGTTGCATCAGCAAGTTTTTAGCCCAGGATGAACAGTCACTAATAATATGACCTGAACAGCGAGCTGTGCATGGGTCAGTGTGATTTGAGTCAGCAAAGGAAAGAATCCTGTAAAAGCTGGACAATAGGATGTTCTTAAGATGGAACTAAACTGATCCATATGAGCTATTAGGACATATTTTCATACACGCTGCAAATAATTATATAGCAATGGAATTGATCCATTTTTTAAATGCATAGATGAGGCAGGTAGGATATCTGGTCTTGTGTTTTTATATATATCTTTAATGTACTTTATTGATCTAAATGTTTTTGAACAAAATATTTTGACGACTTAACCAGGGTGCTCAGAAAGGAAACTAATACTTGGATCATAATATATATTCCCAGTCTTTTTATGGAATAGATGTATATTGTTACCTTTGATTTTTAGATTACACTTCGTTTTGTGTTTATCCCCTTGGGATTTTTTTTTTTTTAAGATAATTGATGTGGTCTGAAACACCTTTGAATAAAACCCTTCAAGTGCTTCTCTGAGGAGTTAGGTTCTTGTCCTTCAGGGTCACTAGTGCCTTCTGTATTGGGTGTCACAGCGGTTTTACTGGAGAGCAGAGCTCGGAAGCAGCGGCTCTGGGAATGCCTGCGCTGTCGAACACCCGAACCCTTGGCACGCTGGGCACCTGCCAGGTTCACTGAAGGAGCTGCACGCTGCAGAAGCGCCATCCGGTGGCGCAGGAAACCCTGCCCGCTGTGCTGCTGCATTTTATTAACGGATGTGAGCGGGGCTGCTGCCCCAGTTTGTGATTTCTACTAACTTAATACTCTAACAGCAATTTTGTTTTCAAGTAAATGAAACCACGCAGTTCCAGAAGGAAGACGCTGTCAGGATCCATAGCATAAACACCAGGCATTTTGCTGCTGGCCCCCACATTTCCCTGACTGTATAAAGACTATTAGTTCTTTTCATTTTGGAAACCAGCTTAAATTTATATAGGTCTAATAAATCGGGGGCGGGGGAGGGGGGGGGGAGGTCAATCTAACCAAAAGCCCTCCATGCTTCAACGGACTTTGTCTGACTGATGGTTGGCTTTAAGCCGATAAGAAGTATCAGAAAGGTGGTGCTCCTTGTTTCAAAATGTCAGGGACTATTTTTTTCATATGAAGTAATCAAGTTACTAAGTTTAAGCTACAGTTCTTCAAGAACATGCAACTAAGAATATAAAACAACTCATTTCATTTGTAACTACCTGGTTTATCCAACAGACAAGAAACCCCCCTACTTTTCTATGCAATACTGCACACGGTCATAAAGAAAAACATTTAATCTAAATGAACAGTTGTATGCAAACAGAGCTTAACTAAAGCAGCATTGTTTTCCCTCTGTATATGTGCTTACAGAGTTTAATTAATTTGCAGACTGGAATCTCCACGGATTTCTCAGACCCAACTTCATAGTGCTGGGATTTGACCACAGGCTGGTTTCCTCTGGTAAGCTCAACTTAATTATTTTTGAGAACAAAGGAGCTATGGCACAATATGGGGCCTCACACTACAGTGTGTAACACACAAGCAAGTAAAGTAGTAGCCTACACCTTAAAGAGAAGCATTTTGAAAAATAAATCCATACCTTTTGTTGTTTGCTTCATTATTTGTTATCTTCCCTTCTCTGTCAGCA
The DNA here is from genome assembly GCA_013400775.1 of Chaetops frenatus. Classification (NCBI taxonomy): domain Eukaryota; kingdom Metazoa; phylum Chordata; class Aves; order Passeriformes; family Picathartidae; genus Chaetops; species Chaetops frenatus. The sequence goes on along the minus strand of VZTR01021400.1, from coordinate 120,369 downwards.
CCCCACTCCCTCTGTTTTGTTTGATGTTGACATGCCTCTTAGAATTGGCATGTTTTCTTCTTTTAATTGACTTTTGATTATCTAGGGACCCAGGCCTCATCACTTATGTTTTGGGTTGTTTTTTTTCCCTCCAAAAACATATTCAAAAGCAAGGTACATAAGATTAGTTTGCTTTGGGGCATTTATTAGCAAAAATCAGACCTTTAACACTGGCAACAGCAGACTTATTTCCTGACCCAGAAACTTCAGACCATTCAGGTTAGTAGGTACAGGAGTCAGTTCTTGTCTGTAGAGCCCTCCTTGGACATGAGGCTCCTGTGCAGAGCTGTCCCTGCAGGCAGGACCCAGCACACCACACAGATTCAAGCTCTCTTGAAGACTTGTTTACATACTTGATTCTCACAACGAAGCTCCTACAAAAAAAAAAAACCCCAAAAAATCCAAGAGTATAGATACATATAGTAATCAAAGGAACTGCTTCCAAAATTGAACACAGATCCTTTGCCACCGCTCTGGCCATGCTAATAACTGATGCTTAATATTCTGAATTTAACTACGCATTACAGTGAAACAATGAAGCTGCTTCAAAGCAGAATGTGCTCCCAATGTATCATCCATTGCACATCCTACAGAGCTAGAAGAGTCATGCACACCATAATCACATTATAAATCTATTTTTTGCAATGCAGAGATATAATTAGTAGAAATCTGAAGTCAATACCAGGTGGAGGTCATCCCCTTCAAGCCAGTGAGTCCAGCCCCTGTTCTTCTTCTCACCAGTCTGGACACAGACAAGTTTGTCATTTTGCCAGGTAACAAGGCTCTGTAGAACAGTGAACAAAAAGATGTTTCTGCATGTCTGTCTCAGCTCTGCAAAATACCTGTAGAAAATGTGCATTTTCCTGGATAAAAGAGGACCTAGATATTACTCCTGAGTGAAAGTGACACTCCTTGTCTGTAACTCAGGCTCCTACTGCTGTCTTGCACGACAAATACTATTCTTGAAACAATTTCAGCTCAAGTATCTGGATTGATCATGGTATCTTAATTTTGTCACAGCCTCATATATTCACTCTTACCTTGCATTTTCTGTTATCCAAGCCTTTATTATCTTCATCAAACTCTTCTCCAACTTTGAATTCAAGCAAATAATCTCTGAATGTGCTAGTGGTATGGATATAGAATGAATCACCATCTTGTTTGATCACTTTCTGAGGCTTCAGCATTTTTGCTATTTTGCGTGTTGCAAAGTCAATACCTTGGACAAGAGGCAAAAATATCAGAGTTGTATTTATTACCAGCCATTGTGGCAGCCAGGACTTAACCTTTCTTACTACCAGAAGCATTTCTTAGGTAGTTTGACCTTACTGCTTTGCAGCATTTTGTTGTTTTATTGGAACGTTTTGTTTTGTTTAAAGCTGCACGTTACACAGATTAAGTTTTCCTCTTGAACATTTTACTCTTTGAAAACCAGTTTACTCAGTTGTTGCACAATTCCTATGTAAGAGTTCCAGGACTTTGAGTCAGAACACTCCGTGAGGCAGTTGGCTTCCCCCACAGAGACACCCAAGTCTGGTTTCAGACTTCACTCCCACTTAGCAAGAGGCTAATGCCTATTCTCATCCTTTGTCAGAGGAAAGGCAATGAAAGAATTAACAAGAACTCTCTGCACTCTACACCTTAAAGAGGGTGAAATGAAGGGCAGTCCTTAAAATTCAAGAAAACCCTTATGGGAGAAGGGAGGAAGGACAGAATAGTTATTTTCACCTACCTAAGGCCACCATATAACCTTCAAAGTTGTCATTGCTGACAAGGTTCCAGGTTCCACTGAAATCCACAGGCATTGCCAGACAGTAGAAGGAAGATCCAGTCAAAAATGCAAATGTCATTTTCTAGCCAGGCCTTTTATAAGGCAGGCCATGGGTGGGATTACATCCCAGAACCTTTCTGCTGGAGGGGAAGGGTGCTACTGCTGAGCCAGTGGGTGAGAGGGTATTTGTAGAATGGCTTCAGTTGTGTTGGAGGGAAAAGTTCACTGCATCTGAAATCTTTGTGTGGAGCAAATGTTAATAGCCCAAGAGCCACAATGCAAGCCAAAAACTGGTTTAAACCATTTATGTCCATCTTGTGTACTTTAAAGGGACTGATTTTTTCATTACTAAGATTTCCTGCAAGTTCATTAGATCTGGGGCTTTATGATCTCAAATCCAGGTATTTTTTGAAAAGATGATGTAACCCTGTAAAGACATGTTGTACTTAAACAGACACAGATTGACTGGTTGGTAAACTATGGATTGTGTTGTATCAAATTTTAAAGCAATGACCTATGACACAGAGATAAGAATTATATCATGTTGGCTTATGTCTGGAGTGAATAATAAACAGAATTCAAAAAGTAATCTTGTGTGTGTAAGAGATGCTTTGCTTTCTGTTCATGACACATAAAGGAGAGCTGCTACAGGAGCTGTTTCTACTGATGCTTTATTAGGTGCTACACATTGTTGCAGAGCACACAGGCAGTAGAGCACATGATGCAGCAGATAAGCTTCAGTGTTGGACCTCACCTTCAGCAAAGAAGTGACAGAAATACCCGATGATCCAGCAATGTGTTTTGAAAAGCAAATAAAAAATGCTTGACTTTGAAGAGAAAGGACATAAGGAATTTGTGAGGAAATAAGGGATTTGGAGGTGAGGAAACACACCTATACCCACTACATTTATTTATTTACTGACTTGTGTTAGGCTGAATAAGAAGGGTAATATTTTGCAGAGAAGTTTCCCCAAAGTTTAGCTCCATTTTTGGAGCTGGCAGCTTGACCCATATGTCTCACAGAATCATGCAAGTAGGAACTCAGGACGTCAAAGCTTCTTTCCTGTTTGCAGCTGGATATTGTTCTCTAACCTACACTAAACCAGGAATGGCACCCAGAAATGAAATTACCGTTTCCTCTCCATTCAAACAGTAACATTTCACCCACAATGTGGTGTTCTGAGGTTATAGTAATAAAGCACTGTTGCAATACTACTGACTCTTGCAAACAAAGAGAAGTCCTGTGTCGAAGTCCAGATATAACATTTTAATTTAAATTATGCAGATAGTCTGAGGTGTGGTCCTTCTTTCTTTAAATCACTACTTAAACGTCACACAAAGACTTCTAAAGGGCACTAGGGTTACTCTTTCAAGCCTCACCACAGAACTGCATATGGAGCTTCTAAGAACAACCTATTTCCCTGGCCACATCCATGATGGTTCATTTCTTTCTCCCTTCAAATTTCTGATTTTATTTTTGTGGAAATACTTTTTTCCATTTCCACCGCAGTTACTGTGAAGCACTGAGCATCTAACACATTCCTTTAGGGATGTGGCCTCATTACAGAAGCAGATCAAGTGGGTCCTGCTGCTGCTGCAACATCAATAAAATATTCTGAGTCTAAATGACATGTGTGGTAAAAGGGCCCCGTGTTCTCTATAAGGTCTGACAAAAGTCCACTCCTGAAAGTTTTACCTGACATCCTTGAACAGCACCAGCACTGATTGTGGTGCTGGTGTTTATAACTGATTGGAACAGGGGATGGCCAGTGTGCAATTACTTCTAGTGCTGTAATGAGCAGGTTCCTGGATTCTGCCAGTAAAAAGAAGGGTCCATACCCAGCAGTCAGTCACAATCATGGAACATGTCCCTGCTTCTAGCCTTGCCCAAGAGCATCTTGGCCACCTGCCTGGAGAGTCTCACATTCAGCTCGGCTTGTTGATCTGATAAACGTGACCAGAGTCATCTTGTGGAGATCCCATGAAAGAGCTGTTACCCATGAGAAAGTGGCTTGCAAACCTTGGCATTCTTAATAAGGCACACAATCCAAACAAAAATGGGATAGCAGCAAATAAAGGGAGGTAGAATTCTATCACCATAACAGTCACAGTGCCTCTCTAGCTTATGTTCACACAATACAGACAACATGCTGTTAGATTCAAAACCAGATTTCTAGCAAAGAAAAATATTTCATTTATGATCAGTAGTGATATCCTACCAGTTTCTCTCTAGTAACAGAAAACAATTCTAGCTATATATAATTATATTCTACTTATGGCTCAAAAGTAAAAGGTACTTTATTTTATGTATTATTTGTAATAAAGGGACAAGTGTCTGAGAACCAGTGCAATGACACTATTGTTAATTTCTATCTAGTGAATCAATGGCTTTAAGCCAGTTTCTGAGGTAGGTTTGTCCTTCCATCAGAAACAATACTGAGCTTAACACCACAGCCCTGGAAACATGAACAGAAAAGTAAAGCACAAGACATTTCTGAAGCAAATTGCACGACAGCAAACAAGCAGCTGCACATATTAAAGGCAAGCAGCTCAAAGCACGCTGTACCTAGCACCACTTCAGCCAGGAGGAAATTCTTCCCTTCCAGAATAGAGCTAAATAATTTTTTCAAGGTAAACCACATGTTGACAATTAAAAAAAAAAATTACATAGATTTACTCTAAGTAAATGGTGCATCTTGAAATCAGATACTTTTAAGACATTTAAGTCATTAAAAATATTTGTGTTATTGTTTATAAATAGCAGAGTAGTTTGAGTTGAAACTAATCAGAACATTTGCATTTGTTTTGCTCATACATTTGCAATTCTCATATACCAATGTGAATTCTTATACTCACTTCAGTGGTTTGGGACAAAATGTTTAAGTGTGAAAATCTTATTATTGGACTTGAAAAAGGTTGTGTAGGTCCAATCACTGAGTGCACCAAACGTCATCAGTAACTACAGGTGTATGGAATTAGCCCACTATTTACCTAAGAAAACACCCCAACCAGCCCCTAGAAAACACAGTTTCCAGTACTGAAATGCAGTTTTTTTTCCCAGCAGACAGTAAGTCAGTTGCTTGGTGCCTGTGAGCTCCTAGGGTCACTAGCATGTTTCTGTAAGGGAGCCAAGAGCACCCCTGCATTCCTGTCCTCGCTCTCGGGGCTGTACAGCCTGTTCTTCTCAATGTATGCCCGAACCACATCGGGCACCAGGTAACGAATGCTCTGGCCCCTCCGCAGGGCTCTCCGGATCTTGGTGGAGGAAATGTCATTTGTGATCCATTCTTCCACAAGGTGAATGTTATTCTTATGTCTCCACAAAATATCAGACTCGTAGATGAATTTCTGAACGTTGTTTCCAGCCCTACTGATACACACAAGGCCGTGGTTTTCCACAATTTCAGTGATGTCCTCCAACTTCCACAGATTGGGGATCCCAAAAGATTCCAGCATGTCACTTCCACAAAGCAGTTTAACCTGTGGGATGCCTTAAAGGGAAAATTAAATGAGAAATAGGTTTGGTTTAGGCCACCAGATTTTAGCAAACTTGACACAGACATTTAATTTCTAAATGTCTCTCTCTCTCTATATCTTTGGTTAAGATGAGACAATGGAATGAAATAAAAGATTCAGAGTATATAATTAATAATTAGTAGCCTTAACACAGGATTTTTCTGAACAGAAGTTATGGGAGTCCCTTCATTAAAGGGATTTAATGCCTTATGCTGTGGAATCTAAGAGAATAAAGTTACTGAGTGACCTCAGAACGAAGAGCTACCATAAATGTTACTCATCAGTGCAATTCTCTTGAGATAACAAGGATCATTAACCATTTAACTTGCAAACAGACTTAACTTTTTACAACCGGACTCTGATTTTTCTTTTTAATGGGCTCATGCCTATTTGGTTCTTGTTTTCTCTTCCGTCCCAGCTTTGTTATGGGTACAGCATCCTGCAGACTATTAGTGACATCAGCAGATAAAAGCTTTTGATGATGATACCTGCAAAACAGATCCATTTTAGGTATTTTGAAGATGTAGGAAAAAATGGGGATAGTATGGCCTACTATCTCTGCAATTATCCCAACTTGTTAGAGTTAACACCATTCCTAGTCCTTCTATAGGTTCATGAGACGTTTTAGAGGTTGGCTGAAGAATACCTTAAAACCTTTAGTGTTTCCAACCACTCGCTCTGGCAGCTTTCCCAATCATCAACTTCCACCCAGTCTGAGTTTTTTGTAGCCAGTTTTGCCATAGTCACTCGGTGATTTGCACTGATCAGACCTTTCTTCTTATATGCATCACCCACTGGTGAAATGATGCCTTTGATTACTTTGTATTTTCCTGTGGAAAAAACAAAACATTACACAGGAACATGAGAAGTGGTTGAACAGATGTTACTTCCCCTGAATTGTATTTAACAGGTGACATAACCGTTATCCAGTGCAATGGTAGCTGATAGCCAGCCCTGTGGAAGAATGCAGGGCACTTCTGCACTTCAGCACAATGAAAGAGTTAGTAAGATATATTAGAAAGATATATTTCTATAAACTATAAACCCTGTGCTTTAGCTCATTAAAATCAGTAATAAGCAACACATATATGAATTCTCTCATAATGGCCTACATGGTTTTGTATAAGACATAAACACATATCAACTTAAATATCTAATTAGCTTTTGCAAAAATATCTGTCACTGTCAAACAGGAATTCATAGACACAAAACACTCACCTTAACATTAAGTTATCAAATTAATTATCAAAGCTATTCTGGATGACATAAATTACCACCCTACCTGTTTCATGGAAGTAGTCTTTAGCCAGCTCAAAGAGCCTCAGGTGCATGTTGGTGATGGGATTGAAGGACCCACAGGCCAGCAGTACCACTTCAGTCTTCCTGTCAGGATCTTCCATTGCCATTCCTCACAGTCACGGAGCTGGAGAATGTTGGTGCCAGGCACCAGCCACTACCAGAAATGGGATAAGAAGGAGTTATAGTTACTTACTTGTGCTGCCAATAAGCAGAAGATAAATTTTCAAGATCAAATTGAATGCTGTATTTTTCTTCCGTCAACACCTGGCCTGTGACTGTTCATGTGACATTTAACTGTCCAATTTCTAAGTGATTCAAATATGAAATCACTGCAAAGAGGCTGCTTGCCCAGACAGGACAGTGTACTGCCCGCTCTGAAGAAAAACAGCTCATGCTTCTAAACTTCACGTGGAGAGACTACCTGTCCTGATTGCAGGACAAACTTTATCAGAACTTTGCACCTTTTTTAAGATGCCAGTGCCAATCAACTGCCAAAGGACATGTGGGCAGGGAACTTCCCTGTTAAGTAACCTCCTTCTAGTGCTTATAGAGAGAAATTGAACATCCTGTGACTATTCCTAGTCTTGCTACTCTAAACTGCAGTGAGCCTTTCCAGCATGATCTATAAAACTAAGATTGTGTCACATATTGTATTAAATTCTGGAGGACAACACCACAAACTTTCCTTCACTTTGGATTTATTTACATTTTCTGAAATATAAGATGTAAAGGAGGTAATTTATATAATTCAGCATGGTATGTGGGAAGAGAGTGCTATGGACTAAACTTGAGAAAAGTCAGTCTGCTTTGTGTTGCAGCAAGTGTTAGGCATACCAGTGGATAAGGTGAGAGAAGAACAGTAAATTACAGAAGTTTAGTAAAAGCTGCAGTTAAATACTGGGGTTTTTCCCCTTTTCTAAAATACAGTTCTGTTCCAATTCTGAGCTTCAGTTTCAGAAAGCTGCTTAAGAATTGCTAAAAATAAGGAAATTTCACTATTTATCATTTAATTTCTCCTCACACTTCACTTTCTTCTCACACCTCACACACATTTTTGCTTCTGTATTCTTTCTTTTATTCTTGCCAAAATGTTTTCCCACAGCCTGGCCTAACAAGGGAGAACTGCAATAGGCTGTTGCTGTTTGGGATGTGTCTGAGACGTCCTGAGGAGATTAGAATTGTCTGCCATTGTTTATACAGCAACATCACCACCTGGAAAACCCCACAAGGTCACCCTCACATTGTGTCTCCCTTACAGGGAGGCTGAGTGATGTTCACAGCAGCCACAGCGCTGAGACACCATCACAGCCAAACCTTGTATCAGTGACTGAGTCCTAACATCAAACAGGCTGCGGATAAGAGGAACTCTTGCAGGGCTTCATATTCTGTAAGTGTTAGTACTTTTCTGTGCTTTCAAGAGTTTTACAAACTTTTAAAATATTCTTCATTACTGCAGAGTAGCTCAGCAGTGGAAGGGCTGGTGGTACTTGAAATGCAGCCTTCACAGGGGCATGGCTAGGAGAGTTACTATGGTAACAGGGAGGAGAGGAATTAGACTGCCTTTGTAATGCACAAATCCTACTTTCAACAGAGTGACTCGCTGCAGAACTGAAAAAGGTTGATCTTTTTCCTTTAAAAAGTGCAAAAAGTAGAAAATTTTAAGATAGAAATAAAGCGTGCCTTTTCGGGAGTTAGTCAAATGTCCTCTTACCCATGCTGCTAATTTTACAGTTTACAGAAACAGGCAATCATTGCCTCATAAAGTCACCTTGCAGCATTCCATATCGAGAGTATACATAGATTTAATAGCTTGCACATCTCCTCAGTCTCCTAATTTGCACTGACACTCTGTTTGCACAGAAAACAGCTGCACGGTTGATGTGTGGAACAGATGAAATGAGAGGTATGTGACATCAGAGGTGATCAGTGACACGATTACCTTCACTGTTATCTCATCTTACAACTACCACTGCACCATCAGAGCTGGGATCTGCTTTCTATGGAACCGCCTTCACACACCTCTACATTTTTGGGAAAAGCTATGCAATTTGCATATCCCAGGAGAGGCAAAAAAGACAAGGTCCAGGGATGATCAAATCTCAGCCACTGTCTGAGCTGTATATGGAACCAGGCATATTCTTATTGTATAAAAGTAGTTTTGATGAATTACATATAATTTGCCACTGCTTGACACAAATCCAATTACCGCAGTTGGACCACAAGATACAAACCAGTAGGATCTATACAGACATGTGAGAGATCTGTACAAAGGTGTTTAATTCCATGAAACTGAGACGAGTCTTAAAATAATTAACTGTATCTTATGCCAAATAATAAACGAAGTATTAGTAAAAATCTGTCAACAAAGACTTAAGATAAGAAAACAAGGTAAAATGGCCTTCACTGAGGTTTTCTGTACACCATGCATAATTTTCCTTTCTTCTGAAGGAAAAATGAAGTGCCCTCTGATGTACTCCTTACATACATGCTTACATGTAATCTCATCATGCTTTTACATAATCCTACCAGTATTCAGTGTGTACTGATCGCAGTCCTGTTAGTGCTTTGCTGCATGGGACACGTATTTGCACTAAAAGACAACAACGTATGCCTGCAGCATGTCTTGAGATGGTTCTGGAGCCCAACCTGCCAGTCGCCTTCCGGGGATAAGCAGGTAAGGATGCTTTGCTCAGTCTCCTTTATGCTTCAGAGGCAAATAACTGTCAAATACGTCTATATATCAGTGTATATATATAGAACACAAGCATGATGTGGGCATCGCTGGACGCTTCAGTAACACCTTCCCGCAGCTCCCCGCCCCCGGAGGCCTGCACGGGGGTCCGGTCCCCGCCCAGCAAATCCCCGCCGCCGCNAAGCGGCGCCGGAGGGCCGGGCTGGGCCGGGCCGGGCCGGCTGGGATGGGATGGGATGAGATGGGCCCGCCCTGACGCGGCCTGCCCGGCTGAGGGGTGAGGGGGCCCGGGGCCAGGCGGGCGCGGGAGGGAAGATGGGGGGCGAGGGCTTTGCCTAGGAACTAGCAGGGCGGGACCGGGTAGCGCCCGAGTTCCGCCTTCTCCTCCCCGCAGGCCGCTTGGCGCTCCGCGCTCGCCCTTGCCCGGAGGGAGGGCCCCGTTCCCCTGTCGGCCGCCGGCGGTGGCGCGGCCCCTCAGCCTGGCTGTGAGGCCGGGGTGTCCCGTTGGCCGCCGGCGCTGTGTCAGCCCCGGGACGATCCCCGGGGAGCGCGGGGCTCCTCTCAAGTGCGCTGGTTCTGTGTGGCCGCTGGTGCTTCCTGAGGTGTTCGCACGCCTCGGACACCTGCACCCGGGCTGTGTCCTGTATGGCGTTCCAAGCCGCCGTTGAACGGTCGAATCTATTGTTTCATATAGCGGGGCCTCTGCATTTCAGTAGTTGCTGCTTGGTGTGACGCTCGCTTGGTTTGATGTGCTGTGGATGTTGGAGTTATTTCCCTGGTGAACCGCCTCTTGCTATGAAGATAATCCTGTACACCCAACCTGGCATTTCTGTATTTCCACTGCAAGGATGTCCGGGTGTTTTGATTAAACATTCCATCAGCAAGATATTGCATGATTTTCGTATTTAGAACATTTTAAATACGTTTTTAAGTTGTTGATACAAACAATAAAATGTACTTTCTCTTAGGCGTGTCATGTAAAAACGGCATTTTCATGTGAAAACAGAAAATGGCTTCAAGAGGAACAACAGAGACCAGTAAACTAAAACAAAACTTGGAGGAGCAGTTGGACAGATTAATGCAGCAACTTCAAGATCTGGAAGAATGCAGGTAATAAAAATAATTACTTTCCTCTTATGTGGTAGTATTTCTCTTAAGTGGTTGGCAGAAGAAAGTGGTACCTTTCAAAAATCTTGGGTGGGGGAGCTTATTTATTTTTGTGTTTTAATGTGGCTTTCTGTTTTTACATTAGGATATTGGTGTCAGATAGTAAAAATTACTTTTAAAAACCTTTATTAAGATTGTTTTATATATCTGAGAAAAATGCAAGCAGAAATACTCAGTATTTTCTTTGAAATGTTATATTTCAGTGTGACTTTTAAACTTTTAATAGCCGGTCACAAAAATCAGTTTTTCTATTGGATTTTTAATAGCAGTGAACAAATAGTTTTTGTGGCTCTTTTGGTTTGTCTTGTAATTATGGATGCCTGGAGGTTCTTTGCATTTATTTTTTTTTTTTAGGTTGTCTAGCTTTTCATGTGATTTTGCATTAAGGCTGCTGTGGGTTGATACAATTTGAGACAGTGAATAATAAAGAAAGTTGGGCTTTTATCTGTTTTAGTAGTTGCATTTAAACACCCCGTGTTTAGATGCTTTCTCTGACTCTAGTTCTAACTTGTCCAAGTAGGTATCTTTTTCAAGAATAATTAAAACTGCTAAGGGGTGGTAGTGCTGTTCTGGGAATTGGGCAAGGCTTAGACTGCAGGATCAGTTATTCCTAAGTGCATGGCTTTGGGTGAGGAGACAGGCTTCTCACATTATCTCATTCACTGCAGCTTTGGGCAAGACAATCTCACTGCATATTTTTGTTGAGATCCAAAAATACTTCTGCTCTGGCTGTGGGATATCTTGTTTATTATTAGGGCTTTTTTATTATCATTGACTTTGTACAAACACAGGTGGCTGGGAGGGGTGCAAAGCCAAGCAATGCGTGAGCTGGATCAGAGCTGAGGGCCAGAGCAGAGCAGTCTGCAGAGATGGGAACACTTAGTGCTGCCTGGGGAACCAAGCTCCATGATATGGCCCAGTGCCCTCTGTTCCATGGCATGTCTCAGGTTAAATCCTGTGAATTAATGTCTCCTCTTGGGTCCTCTCTAGAGAGGAGCTGGATGCAGATGAGTACGAAGAGACCAAAAAGGAAACTCTAGAGCAGCTGAGTGAGTTCAATGACTCCCTGAAGAAGATTATGTCTGGAGATATGACTTTGGTGGATGAGCTCAGTGGGATGCAACTGGTAAGGATGATGTGTTGCTAAAAATGTTCACGTTCTGCCTGGAATTGATGAAACAGCAAATAGGTACAAATGATTCACTATGATTTTTAACTGAAATCTAATCTATGTAACTAATTTTTTTATCATTTAATGCACTTGTATCTGTAGAAAACTTGGATAGGTGTCTTCATTTTAAAAGGGAAAAAAACCCCATTGATGAATTACAACCTTAATACTGTAGGAAGTTCACACCTGGACAGTAATGAAAAGTTTCATAGCTCTTTCTCTGTCTAGTTACATTAATTAGAGGATTCTTTAAGCCCTCCATAAAGGTCTTTTTTTTTTTTTTTAATTTCACTTCCATGGTTATGGAAAAAAAAGATGAGCTCTGTGTCTCAAATGATGCAGAGGATACTGATGCTCTCCAGCCCTCATTAATCTTGACCTGCTGCTTGTAGTTTGTGATTCATGTTAGTCCTGGTCATTCTTGCTCTTTTCCTTGCAGGCAATACAAGCAGCCATCAGCCAAGCATTTAAAACTCCAGAAGTGATTAGAATGTTTGCAAAGAAGCAGCCGAGGCAATTGAGGACAAGGCTGGCAGAGGTGAAGGCTTCTGTTTTACTGCAAAAACTCTTTATTTGAGGCAGACTGATTCAAGTATGTAATGATTGCAAGGAAAGCACTGAGTGTGCTGAAAAACTTCGTGGTAAAGTCTGAAAGAGATGGAGAGATTCTCTTTCAGAATTTATTCCGTTTTAAATGTTTATGGAGGTAATGGGAACAGCCATGTGTATTACTTGAGTTATCCTCTATCTTCCTGCTTCAAAGCAAAAATGGGATTAACAGAGTGAACTAAGGAAACTGCAAATAGAAAGTCTGTGTTTGTACTGCGGGCTGGAGAGTACACTCAATGTTTCACAGATCTAAAATGAAGATCTGGATGAAATGAAATCAAATGTGATTCCTCCATGTACCAGTGATGTGTGAATACATGATTTTAAATGATTATCATTCTTTGGTAAAAAGAGATTCAAGTTTGGAGCAATCCAGTAAGTTAAGGTTAGGGGTAACGAGTATTTGCTGAACATTCAGAAAAACTTTATTACATCTTTTAAATCCTAGGTAGCTCTGTCCCTTACTGCTGTGGGTCCATGATTACTGATGATATTTTTAGGCTGTCGCATTTCCCATGCTGTTGTGTTGGGTGAAATAATGGGAAGCTTATATATTTTGACGTTTTTCCCCATGGTGTGCAGATGGACAGAGACTTAATGGTTGGGAAGTTGCCACGAGACCTCTACACCCAACAGAAACTGGAAATCCTGACTGCCCTCAGAAAGCTTGGTGAGAAGGTAAGGGGTTGGGATGACAGTCAGGTAAATCGAGTTTTCTGCCTATCTTGGAGAAATTAGAAATAATGAAAATAAGAAATTACTGTTTTATAAGCAAGCAATAAAATGCAACTTGCTTTTATATTACATAAACATCCTTCCATTTTAATGCCAAGCTTTAAAAGCTGAACATGTGTCAAATATATTTCTACCTTTCTATAGGGCTGTTTCTACTTTTAAATGCTTCCTTTGGTGGGCTGTATGCATGAATCACACACCAGCTGGTACAAGGTGATTGTATTTATAAAAGCTACAAAACAAGTCTTTTACTGGCCAACTACCACCAATTCCTCAGGAACTATTCAAGACCTCTGACATGTATCCAGCTTCACTTTTGTAGTGTCAATAACACCTACCTCTGGGTATGGGATAAATAAATTGGAGAGATGAGTGATAAATTGATTGTTTCCCCAGTGATCCATCAGTGGCAGAGAAAGCCCTGGGTTTGCCACCAGAAGGAGGAAGAGAAATTATTTCTCTTTGTGGATGGTATATGAAGAAAATGGGTTGCTGTGTATCTCTGTACCTAAGCTTTTTAGGAAATGAAGGAATGTAATGGAAAAGATCAAGTGCAGTACAAAGGAGGTGCAATCCAAGTAGTTTACAAAGCAAAGGCTTTCCCTCAGAATATTGAATTGCTTGACTGTCAGAGGAAAAAAACGTTTTGAAAATATGTAAAGGCTGGTTAAGATTGTGAACTGAATGCGTGAAGGTATCTAATTCTCTTGGGATGAGTTCCTTGGGTCACAACATCAAGCCACTTCATCACATGCTGACCTACTCTCCTAATCTTTTAAAATGATCAGTAGCCTGCTGCACAGAGGGCTTGCTAGGACAGTAGTCTCACATCTGTTCTGGATGTGAACAACGACGGCAAACATTGCATGTTTGTCTGCACAACATTGCAAAATGTTAAGTAGCTGTATGCTTGCTTACAAAGCAAGCAAAGGCAGGTAATTAATATGTTTTCCTTCATTCCAACATCATCCTGAATGTCTGTACCTGATTTTTATATTTCTAATAAACTGATGCAAACACTTTGAGCAGTTTGACACACATGCTTTGCTGTAATAAAGATGTGTATCTGAGGCTAATTAAATGAGTGAATTTTAACTTAGAATATCTGAACCTTCCAAATGTAGGTTACTGCTTCATTATTGTAAATATTTTATGGGCATCTGTCACAAGGCATCAGAGCACATACATAAAAGTAATATACATGGGGAAATGTTACTTTAAAGGAAGAGAACCATTTCTTGGTCATTGGCTCTTAACATGGTCAAAGCTAGCAGTGACTGCTTTTCTTTGCTTTCCTCAGTAGATGATAGGAAGTAATCTTAGATCTTAGTTCATTGCTGTACTGACCACGTGGCAAAAAAGTTATTGACACCTTGGCATAGTTTAGGTACACAGGTACAGCATGACCTTTTCATATGAATTGGTCACTGGAAATCAACTTGAAACTTGCATGTGCAGGGATGTCTGTCTGCTGTCCTGCCTGGGCTGACAGGAGCCAGGGAGGGAAAATTCAGTGCTAGGGGAGGTAGCTTGTGTTTTTGTTTTAGGTTTCAGTATGGTAGATAACACTGCCACTTAGAAACTGCAAATGGACAATTGCTGTAACCTGTCAGAGCTCGTGTAGATGGTGGGAATATGCACAGTTAAGGTATCAACTTCACAGTTGTGGCATTTCTTGATTTAGCTCACTGGAGATGATGAGATGTTCTTGTCAACAAATGCTGGTACAGCCCTGAGCCAGTTTGAGAGAGTCTCCACTGACCTTGGTAAGTTTTCATAACTTCTGATTCCTTTGGCTCATTGAACACTGATTAATAGAAGTATGTCTGGTTCACCTATGAAAGAGAAAATAGGAACAAGAGATTCATGCCATTAAATGTTAATATATGTTTTATTAACAATGAAACTAATACACTATCCATGAGGAAAAAGTAACACAGCAAATAAATCCAGTGCCAAATGTCCATGAAATGCCAAGAGTGCCCATCATGCTGAAGGCTTGAATAATCTGTCTCAAGCAGAGATGCTGCTCTTAGAATTAAACACAGATCTTTTTTGCATTAAAGACTCTCTTCAGGAGAGCCTTTTCTTCTGCTTGATGCAGAGAATTTGGCAGTTATTGGCACATTTTCAAAATACAGCTTTAAAGCACCCTTCCTGCCATGGTTGTCATACCTCTGATTGTGTCGACAAGATCAAGAGTTCAGTTATAAAAGGTATTAAATAAGCATGACAGTTCATTGTAGCAGTAGTCAGAACTGGGATGAAAGAGCTATGAATGGCAGGAATGTGCCAGACTAGGTCAGGGTACGAATAAGCTCTGAGTGCCCTACCTTTCAGTTCTGCTCCCCCGTGAATGTAAGCAAGGTGAGAACCCTCTCGTTCAAGAGGGGACTTTGGTAGTAGCTCTGTGTGTGGGGATGTGTTACCAGCACCATTCCAGCTGCAAACACAAATCACAGCTCTACAAGAGAAGTTGGGGGAAAGGGTGCTCCATCCCAGCCAGGTCCAGTAGGACATGGCTGCTCTAGACCTGGCAAGCTTGTGTGGGTTTTGTTTTGGTTTTTTGGGGTTTTTTTTAAATTAGCTCAAGTGATCTAGTTTTCACAATATAGGTTTGATTTCTTTGGATCTCAAATGTTTTGTTTGATTTAAATTGTATATAAGGTAATTCACAATTTCTACTTATACTTACTAAAAATGCTTTTTCCCCCTCAGGATCAGGAGACAAAGTCTTTGCTCTTGCAAGTGTTGAAGTAGAAAAGGCAAAACAATGAAGAGGTTCGTGAGGGTTGTGTCTCCAGTTATCAGCAGCAATGGATTTTGGTCATACTGCATTTGGTTTTTCTATTTCAAACATGTTGAAAAAAAGCAAACCAAAATAAAAAACCCAAGCCCTAAACCTCTTGGGTCCTTAACCAGAAGATACAAAGTAAACAGCCTTAAGTGCACTTTGGAACCTTGGTGTCTGTACGCTTTAAGTAATACAAGCTCTGAGGCTGAACACTAAGTGGAACTCTAAAACAAAAGCATGGTATGACTGTCTTTGGAAAGAGTGAGCTGTTTTGAACTTTTCTGAATGTGTGCTTCTTTAACTATTAAAACTTAATCTTTTTGCATGTGGTTGTAGCAAGCAGATCTTTCTAAGGAGTGGTCCTGATGATTTTTTTGGGGTGATTCTTCACAGTCTTAATTTTTGTCTGGACTCCATACTAAGTAGTTTGTGCTAGGAAAGCATTGAAGCTTTGGAAAGTGGATGTAGTTTATTGAAATGCCATCTTTCTACAAACTGTTTGCAGAAGACCCAAAATGAGCCTGGATGCTGATCACTGGCCCTTGGCTGCTTGTTTGCTGTGCACATGAATGAAGACTTTGTGTCCCAGCCCTGACTGAGGACAATGGCAGCCCTGTGGGGAGGCTTCTGGAGTAATTTAACCTTGTGTATTGAAAGGACAGGCAATTGATAGGACATGGCAATGAGATGCTCCTTCCGTGGCTCTTCCTTCAGCTCTGGTGTTTAACTACATGCTGCTGTTATTTCAGAGGGGGCATGAAATAACTTGCAAGTAGAAACAAATTTTAAAAGCGGGGGGAAACTCCTATTAGGTGATCAGTGGAAGTGTTGCTCAGTCTCAGTGGTGGTGCTATGGAGAGGGGAGGGTCTGTGTCTCCACTGGGTCCTGAATAAACTTGGCATAGGAGGATTTGAAATCTCATATAGTTGAATTTTTAGTTCAGAGACTAAGTGGGTACCATAGATTATAAACAGAAAATTACCATGATCAGTCATCATTTAGAGTGCACTTATAGGGCATAAATAACCTATAAATTAGCAAGTTTGTCTAATTGTAAACTAGGACCGGAGTAGACTAGAAAATGTGTTTCTAGACTGTATTTTTCTTTAACAGATATACTTTTGACATCTACCATTTAAGAAATGAAAAGGTACATGCTATAGACAGCATAATTTTTTTTCACTGATAGAACTTCTTTCTCCCTGTTTCTAAAAAGCCTTTATTGAGGTGGGGTCTTTTGTCCATTCCAGCAGAACTATTTTCCTGTCTGGGGCAGCGTTGTGTTCTCTGACAAAGGCTGATTGCAGCTTCATAGCTGAGAGCAGCTTATTAAAAGGCATTATTAGACTCTGAAATTACGGGAAACAAAACAGTCTGTGGGGACTGGAGCTGCCTTCTTTTCCTTTCTGCTCATTACTGGTGCTAAGAAGCTCTCTCTCATACACCCCCAGCCCGCTTGCAGCATTACTATGTAAATTAAATCTCTCAGCACTCAAAAAGTTTACAGTACAATGACATGGAAATCTTTTTCCTTGCAGTTTGAGAGGTGTAAGTTTCCTGGAGAAACTTTTTAAAATTGGTTTGTAAATATTTCAGGATTTTTGCAAATTCCTGTTCTGCAGGCTGTTGTAACATTCCAATTAAATTGATCCTTGACTGAACACCTTTCCAACATTGTGGTGCTTCTGCTCTTGGAAGGATCTCTGGTGGTTCAGATGGACAAAGATGAGGCTCAGATCATGACCAATACTGCAAGATGCAGTCTGTCGAGTCAGACTTCTCAGAAGCTGTGAAGGGTCAGAAATCAGAGCTCTACCCAGAGTCTGGCTGTGTCCTGCAGAATGCCCTTACCATAAATGTGATTTAACAAGGAAGCTGCTTGCTGATGTGAAGCTATTCATGTGTTGACTCTCACAGATAGTTAAGTAACCTCTTGAAATAGTTTGATTGATTTCAGGCATAGTAAGTTAATTAGTGTGTTGTGCTAAATAATCCTGGGATGTACCTCCACCACTATCTCGAATGTTTCTGCAGGGGCTGGGAAAAAAGTCAGTAATCTATTTATTATAATAATGATTTCCTCAAATAAAAACTGATAACAAAAGAACAACTGCTAAATGAAAGCACGGGTTTGTGTTTAACAAACAAGCTTGTGATGTGTGAGTTCCATCCCTGGCTCAGTGCTGGACCTGGGCGGATCACTCATTCTGTACACATTTTTCTTTCCTGGAGTAAAATACAGATTATGATCCTTAAATATCGAGTGCTGTGAAGTTGTTATTGATCATACATTGCTTTGAAGATTAAAAGTGCTTTGTTTTTTGTTTATCATTTTACTTCTGAAATAAGAATTGTAAAGTACAGTAGCTTTAAACACATCAGCAAAGTTCCCAGAGTCCTTTTTTGCCATATATAACCTCCTTTTTTTAATCTTCTTTCTCTATACAGTGAATTCAGTGATTGTACTGATCTGAAAGAAAAAGTGTTAGAAAATTGAAGCTTCAAATATTCTGTCTCTCTTTCTTCTATCTTTGTCTCCTTGTGTTATTTCCCTTCTTTGATCTTGAATGGAAAAGTAGCAAGTTACCTTTGTGTTGAAGAAACAATACAAGATTTCTTAAGAGATCCCTTAGTTTCTCATGCTACTTTGCCTGGAAAAGTCAAATGTGTTAATGACACCCTATGGCCAAGCAGTTCAGGCTCTATCATTAGTGGCTGAAATAGGATTGATGCATGATTTTGATGGACTTGAATTATCAGACTAAGTCTGACATATGAAAGATTAACAAAAGAAAAAGAGATTCCAAACTAAAAACAAGTCCTTCATTGAGTACCACACACATTTTGGAGAGAAAGAGTTTTCATTATTGTTGTGTGTGGTTGAGTCATGGATAATGAAAGCAGGGATTGTGTGTGCAGATGCTGCTGGAAGCCCTTAATGAGAGGGGGATGCCAACAAGTACAGAGGGACTTGGAGGGACTTGGAAGCAGCTGTACTGTGAAGGAATCTTAAATGAATTTCAGAGCTGATTAAGAAAGAATTGGACATCAGGAAGGACAGGGTGAATTGAGAGAATTTTTCTAAGTCAAGTAGGGATTCGGAGGAAAAGGTTTCATGAAGTTTTGGTTTATTAGAGTAAACAGCAGCCTCATTAAAGAAGATATTAGAAGCTATTGAAAAGAAAAATCTATTTAATCTGATAGATTTCTGTAAAATAATATCCAGCTTCTGTAAATACTTGTAAAAATGTTAGACTTAACCTTTAGATAATGAAACTTCTAACATTAACTTGCTGAGGGTTAGGTCAAGCAGCCTGATGATTGGGAAGGTAACAGATCTGATGAAGTGCATCTGTACATTCTGTTTGCTTTGGGAGGCTCCGTGCATTCCCATGAGACATGAACAATATTTTACTCTATCTCTTGCAGAACTAGCATAGTTGAGAGGCCTCTTGAGCATCCATCATGTCTTGTGATGATACAAGTGACTGATGGCAAGATGTCACCTTGCTTGATAGCTAAACATCTCGGTAAGCTTGAAGGGAATAAACTAAGATGGAGCAGGAGCTCAGTTTTAAGAAAATAAATCTAAAATTCTCCTATGCTGGAGGAAGCCTTGTGGTATCTCTCCCTGCTGGAACCCTTTCTAAATAAATGCAGGATGTTAAATTGATGATCTGTAAGATTGCATTGCACTGCTGTACAGTCAGCCAGCTGAATTAGGAGAGCTAGACAGTACTTAGTCATAAAATGGTGTTGTGCCCATGATGTTATCAGTAAGGAAATTCATACTATTGCAAGGATGCAAATGATGGCTTAATTATATGCTCCTACTAGCATAAGATGCTTTTAGATCTTTCCCTCAGACTCATGTACTGTGCTAATTAACAGTAATCCAACTGGAGGATCCCAGAGCAATGCTTCTGCATATTTTTTTCAGCTTATGCTGGAGCTCTTATGTTCTTTTCTTAAATAATTAATAATCATTACTGCCTGCTGTGCTGTGGGTATGTGCCAGTGATCTCAGATCCCAGCACATTTGCACCATTCCTGTTCCTGTCAGCGGCTTGGGTTTGCTCTTTGCAGAGGCTTTCATGTTAAGCCCTTCATTAGCTGGCAGTGGGGTTTGGATTTCAGTGGCATCGGGCTTTGATGTCATTAAGCATCAAGCTGTTAAAGGAAGTGCCACCTATTTCATTACTGTGACTATTTTTATGCAATTAAGTTAAATACCGAGTAGAAAACAGATGCATTTTACTAAATAACACTTGGTACACAAGGCATTCTTAGGGATTTTGTACTTACCTTGCTGGCCTCACCAATGCACCCTGTAAGGAAGCAGGGTTAGTGTTACCTCGTGGGAAACCATAATGCAGATGAGTGATGGAGCAGGGTGAAAAGCCTGTGGTGGCTTCTGTTTTCTTTGGGTTTTAGTTTTAATTAATTCCTCTCAGTGTTTTCTGGGGTTTTACTCTCCTTCAGCTAATGTAAGTGAAGCATTACTTTAGTTTTGAGTGCTTCAATGACCAAATGACTATCTGTTCTAGTTGGAGGTTGGCATTTTCTGCATTGGCTGAATTAGCTTGAGTTCAGCTGTACTGAATGTTGCAGTGTCTTTAACTTTCTTAGCGCAGTGTCACTGAGCAGCGCCCTGCTGGGATGGATCTCGGGCGGCCCCAGCGCAGGAGCCCGCGGGCCCCGCCGCCCCGCACCGGGAGGGACAGCACGGGCTCCGAGACACTCGGTACCGCGGCCCTCCAGAGGATGTTTCCCAAGGTGAGTGCGTGCCCGTCTGTCTCCGCGGAGAGGCTCCGGCCCCGCGGGGTCTCCTGGCCACAGCGGGCGGCAGCCGGAGCGCAGCGAGTCCTGCCCAGCTCTGCCCCCGCGGGCGCGCCCCTTCCCCGGCCCTGCCCGCCCCTTCCCCGGCCCTGCCCTGCGTCCCGCCCCTTCCTCCCGGCCGGCTCTCGGGTGCTGCCTGCGGCGCCGCCGCTGCCCTGGGCGCCGGGACGCGGCGGGTCCCTCCCCCGGAGCNCCCCGCTGCCGCCCCGCCGGCGCCGCCGCCGCTCCCCGGCCCCTGGCAGGCCGTGGCCCCGCGGCACAGGTACAGGAGGTGCCTTTTTCATTTTCTGGCATCACCCCTTACGTCACGAGGCGCCCTGTTCCACAGTGTCCCACCCCAGCCATGGCTGCACTGCTGTGGCAGGTGAAGCTGCCGAAGGGGTGCTGGAGCCCTGGGGAGGGCGGGCAGGTGTCACGGCCGCGGGCCATCAAACGCCGAGTCTGCACGGCCGGCTCCGGGCAGCCCCGTGTGCCCGCGATGCTCTCTGCATCCCGGCCCCCGCCTGGGAAACGCCTCTCGGACACTGTTTAGTAAAGGGCTTCCCTCGGGGGTAATTCCTACCTTGGCTAAAAATTGTGTTTCTAGAGCCTCTGAGGCAGCATTCGGTAACTTTCAGTTTAGATGGATAGTATTTGTTGGCACACGTTAGTTTTTTACCTGTTGGGAAGATACGTGAGAGAGGGACAGCATCACCGTCTGGATCAGAATGTATTAGTGCTCCAGAGACAGATGAGACGTGAGCCTCGTTTCTGCTCAACAGCCAGATGTGCTTCATCAGGCCATGTTTGCCCTTCAGACTCAGGTTTGCTTTCTCTTCAAGAAGAGAATATTTTGCTCTGTTGTATATCATCTCTTATTTGTCCATTCCTCATCTTGGCATGTTGAACAGGATGAGCTTTGATGCTCTGTGAGATGAACATGAGACATTCTGCAGATGTGAGGATTTAAAAAAAGAAACAAAACACCAAACTCCAGCAGACTTTGGAGGCAAGTTAGGTGTGCTAGTTCACAGTTGTGGTCTAAGCTGGCTCCAGTATGGTAAGAGGCATGTTTAGATAGTATTTTAAGAATGTATTTTTAAATACATTTATAAAATCCTACTATATTTAGGTTTTTTGGCTGCTGAACTTGCAGGCTTTCAATTTCTTTTGGCCTTGGTTATTTTTGGAGCTCATGTGTGATGTGAAATAGCCTGCTGAAGGAGACCCTCTAAGTAAATGGTGAAAAATGAGGCTAAACATGTATTTCAGTGGGGTTTATTTTGAAGTACAGATATTCAAGGTGAGGAAGCATAGAGAAAACTACGCATTACTACTTTGAAAAATGCAGGCTGGTTTTCTTGCCAAGCTACAAGCTACTTTTGCCTTGACAGATTAATCTGGAAAATGGTGACAGGTGTACTTCAGATACATTTCTGTTGCTCCACTTTGCCCTCAGCTGAAAAGCATCATCAAAGTATCTGTGGCATCTTGGTAGAGACTGGCAGCTCCCTCAGTATAATTTAGAGTTGTTGGTAAGGGGATCTGTGTGCTGTCTTAGTTGATGTGGTATAGAGAAATCACAAATCCATGAAGAAGTGTGTAGGACTGAGCACATGCAGGCCATTTTGGAAAACTTAATTGGTAATGGGTTGGACCCAAACCTGCTTTAAAGCAGTTTTCTCTTTTAGTTCATTGGAAGCATTGCAACAAGTTATGGAGAAGTTACATAGGACAGAGCAGTGCTTTCAGGATTCTTTCTGCCGTCCAGGTGAGAAGACAGTGAAATCTTCAGCAGGAAAACCACCCCCTAGGCTGGCAGGAGTCACTGTGATAAATCCCTGTGCAATCCCCACCAGGGCTGGGGCTGCCCTGGTGGGAGCTGTGTGGGCAGGGAGGGCCATGGCTCAC
This sequence comes from Chaetops frenatus, assembly GCA_013400775.1. Taxonomy (NCBI): domain Eukaryota; kingdom Metazoa; phylum Chordata; class Aves; order Passeriformes; family Picathartidae; genus Chaetops; species Chaetops frenatus. The sequence goes on along the minus strand of VZTR01021400.1, from coordinate 97,846 downwards.
AGTGGAGCGGGAGCCTCTGTCCCTGTCTTAACAAAATTAGTTAATACTCCTAAGTGTCACTGGACAGAACATCCTGTTGAGTGTTTGAGAAAGCAAGTTCTGAATCCCAGTTTTATGGAAATCTGTAGCTGTGTCAGTTTCTGCTCCCTTCCATCCTTTCCCCCATCCAGGATTTGAGAGTCCTTCACTTTGCAAGGGGAGAGAGATGGTCTTGCTTCTAAGTACAAGGGAGAAATTATATTTTAAAAGTTTGAAATGTGCTGAAAACTTTTTACTAAGTAACTTAATTTCATTGGGAAAAAAGGCCAAACCACTGTATTCAGTGTTGTATCTCTGAGAATGGAGGACTCTCACAGTTCTTTCTCACCTTGAAGAGCTGTGCCCTGTCCATGAGCTGCCATTGGCATGAGAATGCAGAGTGAGCAGAACTAGACCTGAGAAGAAATAAAAGATCAACAAATTAACCAAAACCCATTAGTTAGTACTTGAATAAGGAGAACACTCTCCTGACTCTCAGATTTATTTTCATCCTCAGTGTTGAGGAAGCATTATATAACAAATACTCAAAAAAGTGAGGAAAGCTCATTCTTGTTTCTGCTCTCTGCTGGTGATCTGACAGAATGTTACAGAGCTTCTGTATGGTTTAAATGTCAGTCTGAATTCAGAAAGTAGAGTCATACTTCTTGCTTTTCAGTAAATACATCCAAGGTTTTACAAGTATCAGATCTGCCAAGCCCATTTCTGGTTTCAAAAATAATGTAGATATATTTATTAATGCTATTTAAAACCAAACAAAACAGCTTAAAAATATCAAAAGAAAATCCTAATAATTTCAACTTCTTGCATTATTGGAATTCCTGTGACTGACTAAATGAGCTACTGATTGGGTAACAGAGATGGAATCAGTAGATTTGTACAACCATTCCACTTGTCTCAGGATGTTCTGATTTATTCCATGCAAATACACTGACCAAGAATTTATTTGATTTTTCAGCAAGTACATTTTCTGTGTGTTACGAGGGCAGCTAAAAAATATGGAAACAACTTAAGTAATCCACTCTGTTTATGACCATGACCAAGCTCAGAAATCTTCTGACTCAGTTTATCCTTCCATAAAATTAGTTGACTACTTCACATGAAAGTGGAGATGTTTAATTAAAGTGTAATTGTTTTGTCTCCGAACTCATCCAGGTCCTGATTCAATGCACACTGAAGTCAGTGAGGAGCTTTTAATTAATTTCCTTGAGCTTAAATAAGTACACATGGACGTGTACCCTTAAAGGAAACGTGACCTAAATTTCTGCAGCAAAGTTGCTGTAAAGGAGGGATATAAATCCTGAAACAGCTTGAGGTAAACTACTGAAAGAAGGCTTTTTGTAGAACTGAGAGGGGGATAGTGCAGCTGCAGGGATCTCTGGTGCCTGTTGCCATATTAATGTAATTTTAATGCCGTTTCCTAACTTTGACTGTGCTGAATCTTATGTGGAAAACTGGAAATTTCTTTGTGCCTTGGCAGCTTGCTCAGTTGGTCGGGGGAGGCAATATCAGACTTCAAGATAAACACAGTTAACTGAATGTTTATGCAAAACCGATCAGCAATAACACTTACAATATAATTAACTTCAAGAGTTGATGCCAAATTGAGAAAAATAGGAGCATTCACGTCTTCTTAGCTGCCTTTTCTCAGGAATGTCTGTAGATGCCAAATAATACTTGTTGGTTTATGTGGAATTCGTGAAAGATTTTGCTTAACTTCAGAGGTCAGAAACATTGGGTTTTGCTAAACAGAACTTTTCTTGCTGAAATCTTGGTCAGCAGCTACAATGAACTCAGTAAAGTAAGCCTTTCACAATTCACATCATATTGCAACCATTCTCTTACTGTTTCACTGTCAAGATTCTTCATTCACTAACTTTTACAGAATATGTTTAAATCTTTAAATAAAGTACTGTGTGTGAAGTAGCATGTGTGAGGCACTTGTTTTGGCCCCTTGTTTTTCATGTGTTCATTTTGTAGCTTTTGGTAGCTGCAGTTTTAGATGTAATTGCTATCAGCTCCTTCCTTTTGTTGAGCAATTAACTATAATAAAGGTGTACTCTAATTGTGCTTGTGGTTTGGGAGCTGCAGAAGTCTGGAGTCTGGCTGCACTTCCAATCATTCTCTTTGCCCCTTCTGCCTTAAATTGATGGTAGCTGGGTGCAGTCCTGCTCTTGGAAACTTCCTGAAGTGATCTGGGATCTTATAGTGGTTTTAACTTGTGTGAGAATCAGCATTGTTGTGAATGGTCTCTGGGCTGACTCCTGTTGTTAGGATTGGTACATATTGGAGTTTGATTAATCTAAATTAATATTTTTACATATGGTTGCCTTTAACATGTGTGTGTTCTGTCTTGCCTGTGATTCTTCCTTTGTACTCAGGTATTAATCAGTCCCAGAACCAACGGGGACTTGCTGGAACCCTTCAGGCCCTGCAGTCCGTGGGTTCTTTCTCTCCAGCCCACGTGTGTTTGTTCAGTGCTGAAGGGACTCTTCAGCTGTCAGACCACTGACCTCATGCAGCTTTATGTCACAGTTCATGGCTCATATAATTAGGTAACATTCAGAATTGTGGCTAGGCAGGCAGGAAATTACATCCGTTTTCCTGAGAAATAGGAAGTCTCTTGAAGGCAAAATTTCCTTCCTTGCTATCCCACTTGGCCAAAACACAGGGAAAGCAAAATGTCCATGGTAAAATTGGTGTGTAATTTGGAAATTGTTATAAACTAGTGAATGTTAAAAGTCCTCTCTTAAAACTGACAAGGATTTTTTTCCTTCCTCCTCCTTTCCCCATCAGGTGTCTTTGCAGCACAGTCTTGTTTGGGAGCCTAAGAAGGGAACAAAAATCCTTTTCTTGTGGTTTTTGTTTCTAGTAAGTCCTTCAGAGAAGAGAGAAGCTGGCATACTTGGCATGCCCTACTGAGACCAATCTATGGAACACTATCCAGGAAAAGTCTCCTGGATTGTTTTATGAAGGTCTTAGGAGCAAAAGTCTCCTGCCCATATTATTCAGTTGCTGATGCTCAGGAATCACTGAGGAGGCAGAGTTTGTGTTCTCATTAGCACCAAGGCTTGTACCCATATTAGACAAAGAGCCATTAATCCTTAGCTCAACTCACAGCAAGAGCTATTAAAAATCTCTTTAAATGGTTTTAGAAATGAAACCTTGATTCAGAACTGAAACCTCTTCTTTGCTTTTTTTGGTTGTTCAGAGCATCCATGGGGAAAGCAGCACAGAAGATTTTTTTTCCCTAAAGAGACAAGATAACTAGGTGACATAAGGGCTGTGTTTGTCACATTTTACAGCAAATTTTATTGATGTGTGAGGCCAGAACACTATTTCATGTTGTTGTCCAATGGTTACACAATTTTGGTAGTAAAGAACTATTAATCTGAGAGTCTCTGGTCCTAACAATGTACTTTGATACAGTGTTGCAAAATACTAAAATGCTAAGTAGTCACCAACCTAATAACAGCTCACCTTTTAATTGCATAAAAAAATTAGTTAGCCCTAATCTCTCTACTATAAAAGATTTATAGGCATTTGCCATGTGAAATGTCTGTGACCTGGAATAATGATGTTCAGATGTCAGTAAAAATTACAGGGCAGCACAGGTCACATTTACATTGAGAGCTCTCTCTAATACCTGGCTATCTGTAGATCCTGTGTTGGTGAGTGCCNTGCCATTTCAGGTTAAATGCACCCAGTTCTGTGTGCTGGGGCTGGGAGAAGTTGGTCACTCCAGCACAGGGAGTTGACCTCCAGAAATGGCACTTCTAGTCTTTGGAGGCTTTTACTGCATGATTGTGAATTGAAATTCAATGTAATTGTTATTTTAACTGCTTACAGATACTTACTGGAATTTTTCCTGTTCTCAATTAGGATTTTGCCTGTTCTGATTAGGATTTTGTGCTCTAGGATGACCCTGCTGGAGCAGGGAGGCTGGACCAGATGACCCCACTGTGGTCCCTCCAAGCCTTCCTTGTGCTTGTTTGGGAATTGGCCTTGGCTCAGGTTCTGCCATGACCACAGAACAGACCTGGGGACTGTCCTTGGTGTCAATAATTAATAGTCAAAAAATATCACACCTCATAGGTGTTCTATGGGTACATATGTGTACAATGCATGGCATGCCAACCATATAAAATGGGGTGGATACACTGAAAATCATTTGTTGATTCCTGTAAGTAGCTGATAATTTTTACCTATTATTGGTGCTCCATTTTTTCACATAATCCATGCTAGAGTCAAACCATGAAAATAGAGCTAATTTCTCAGGGACAAGAAAAGACATCTCAACTTTAGGTCTGTGTGCTGGAAGCTTCATTTTCTGTTTCTGAAATAAAATATTTACAGATAGGTTGACACAGAGCTTTGCTGTACTGCTCTGTTTTAATGATGGATGCTGAACACTCTTTTTACAGCAGTAATTCTTCAGTGGGATACCTGGTAGTTAAATCGTTGACTATCTGTCATTAGTGCTTAATTTCCTGCCCAGAAGATTTGTAGCTTTGTTATAAATAGGAGAAGAGGTGCCTGGGCCTCTGAAAGATGCCCGTGAGTGGGATGAGAGCAGCACAGTCCATTCAGCTGTTGGTGACCATCGTGAGTAAAATATTGGAACATTCTTCTGGAATTGTCTCTTGGACTAGGATGCAATTTTTGTATAAACTGCTGTTTATACAGTGTTGTCACTTTTTAAAGAATTTCTGACACATTCACCTTTGAAGTGTGAATACCTTTGTGAAATGAAAGGGTTTTTTTCAGGTTTTGTTGCTGTTACTACATTTAATCTCAGAGGCCTCAAGTTGACTGACATGAACTACCTAAAACCCTGTGCTGCCTCTTTTAACTGTGTGAGATGTGAGACGTGTTGTCTCCTTGAGAGAAGGGGGGAAAATCATCTGATTTGTGTGTGTGTGTGAAGGTCAGGAGGCAAATTTTAATTTCATGAAAGTGGTGATTATGATGGTAGGATTTTTTTGAGTTTATTTTTAAAGTCAGCTTGAGCATTGATGTAAGAACTGTTTCGGTATATTGGGAAGCTCTATGGAATGTACTTCATTGCTACTTTTAAAGTCTGTTTTGAAGCTCTGAAAGGTGATCCAGCACTGGGGAGAAAAACCCCTGCTTGTGTTCATAAATGTTTCACGAATAAATGACAGTGTTTGGGGCTGTTTCCTGTCCTCCTTCAAGAAGGAGGACTGTTGTGTTTCGTTAAAAATTTAAATCTAACATTTAAGAGATACGAACCTACCACGGGAGTTCCAGCAGTAAATTGACCTAAATCTGACACTGGGGTTCAGATTCTGAAGTCAGCTAAAAGGTAGCACTGAACATAGAAATGAAGACCAAAAAAAGGTATTAAATATTTCAGCTCTTACTATTAACCTATAAATAGGTAACTGTTATGAATTCTTCATTGTATCCCTCTGGAGATGGGAATTAATCCAGTCTCCAGCTGCCTGTGACTGAAGGTCATGAGTCAGAATGAATTAGAGGAAAACTTGTAGCAGGGTTTTTGCAGACTCTGGTTCCTGACTTCAGGTTTCAGGCTCCAGCTTGGAAGGTTTTTTGGGCTCTAGCTGTTCTCTGAAAAATGTCATTTGAAAATTAACAAGGCTTAAATTAGGGCCAGCATCCCCTTGCACTTCCAAGCTTCCCAGTATGACCAGGTTTAGGCACTGAAGTGCTCTGTGGTGGAACTGTGGAGGGGAACGACCTAACCTTGGATAATGAAATCAGAGAGTCAAAGGGACCCCTCCTGCAGCTCTGAACTCCACTTGTGAGAGCAAAGGGAACCTGCAGTGCTTGGGTTTATTCACCAGAACTCCTTATCTGAGCTTTATAATCCTATCCCATTAATTGAGTGTTTTAACTGCCTTGAACAGAACGAGTCAGATTCAACAAAAAAATTAAATTGTAGCTGAACTGACTCCTGTTGGGTTTCTTTTGGCTATAACTGGAAATGCTACAAGATATTAAAGAGGTAGTCAGCTGTGACTTAGGTTTTAAAAAACTTGCCAGATGGCTGCTCTAAGTACCCTAAATTATTAAGACTGAATATGTAAAATACTATGTTTTCCAACAGCTTACTGCCTTTTTATTTTCTTCCCCCTTAATTTAGGCTGTGCAGATTCCTCAGTTGCACTTTGTGCTTTCCCATACCAGTAAAATGTGGTTGTTAGGAATTTCAGCATTACAGAAGACTACAATGTTGGGGGAATATGAAATTTGAAGGAATAAAAGCTCATGTTGCTTCCTCATTGCATTAAATAAGCATGACTTTAAAACTGAATGGGATACTTAAGTAGTTTCCTTCATGCAAAATTTATAAAAATGCATTTTTTTAGTGTTTCTTTTTCTGTTGAGATGTGAAGTTTTTGTTTATTTATAAAACTGACAAGAGGGGAGTCACAAGAATTTGGGAGTTCTTAATTATGAGCTGATCTGTGGCATTGCCCAGCAGAGAGTCCCTTCCAGGTTTTTAATTCATACCATTTTAAGGGGAAGTGAAGGAAATACATTTATAAATCTGTAACTTTCAGTTGCTGTGTGTTGGAATCTTCTTCTGAAGGCGTTCAGTCAAAACAGTTCTTGCTGGTGAGGCTTGAGTTTCCTGAGGAGCTGTTTCCATCTGTTGGTAAAACAGACAAGTTAAACTGAGACTGAGTACAGATTTCTCCTGTCTACATTTTCTTGAAGTGAAACCCCAGTAGCTGAAGTTCTAAACCTAGTTAGGAAAAAAGAATCAAAGGGAAGGCTAACTGCAGTTACAGTATTTTTTCATTATGTACTGTTTTGTCTCGGGTCAGTAACTGAAGAGGAAGCCACTGTGGTCTTTTAGTTCATTTATGGATTTTGGGGAAGAAATATATTTTATTTTCATTAGAGACTTTTCAGAACAAGTAACAGTGAGGAGCAGTGAGGAAGTATCCCTTCATGCAAGTGGGAAGGTTGGAAGTACTTAGCCATTACATTACTTGGGTAATATCCTTGTGAAGTGGCCCAGGTGTTCTCAGGTGTAGAAGCACCTACACCTCATTCCAAACCCATGTCTGGTTTCCTCTGATCTCTGACTTCCTGCCCTGCCAGAACCTGCAGCTTCAGTCCAGTGTTTGGTGGGCAGATGCTGCTCTGCCTGGTTTGTCAGGGGCTGGACTTGCACACAGCCTTTCCCCAGCCCAGGAGAGGGTTTGGAAGGACACAGATGGGCATGTCAGGCATTCCTGGCTCTGCCCACTCCACGTGTTGGGCCTTGCTGAGCTGAAGGAATTCCTGAGATCCTCACCCAGCCCCTGCAGGCAGCGAGGGAGGGAAGTGCTGGACTGCAGGACAGCTTTCCCATCTGTTACTGGCCAACCTCCTATACTGCTTGGGAAAGGCAGGGAGTCTTTTCAAACTCAGATTTATTGCCTTGGCAAAGCTGGGCTGGCAGTGTTGGCTGTATTATATAGATCTTTGTTGTTTATTATTCTGTCGTATGAATCATCTTAAGAATAAATGAGAACTAAATTTCACTGCCTGTGCCTGGCAAACAAGGGAGAATTAGGTGACCCAATTATGTCCATTTGCAATGTGTTGGATGCAGCAGGACAAGCTTGAAGCCTTTAGTCTTTTAACACAGTTTAGTGAAGAATGCAGTCATTTCTGACTAACGCTGCAGCTTTTGAAATGCACAGGTCAGTCTTTTTTTTGTGAGAAGGGAATGGAAAACTGGCACAGGGGAGTAGATCCATGTTCAGGTGCCAGAGGTAAGCACTGGCAGCCCAAATTTTCCTGTTGGCTCTGCACATCTGCTTCACTCTTACCTGGAGAGACCAGTTCCAGATCTGATAGAACAGTGCATTCTCTATGGCTTCACCAGCCTTTGGCCTCTCTTCCTGCAGTGCTGGCCATCCAGGACACAATTCCCAGAAATTCAGCTGAGATCCCTTTACTTCTTTGCTAAGGCCAGGATGCATCAGTTGGGTTTTATGCTGAAAGTTTCCTAAAGAATGCAAAGCTTGAATGCAATTCACTCTCAAGTGGTTGGGAATGTCATTGGTATGGTCAGGGTGGAAATCTTGCAGCTGAAGAATGGCTTGATTTTAACAAACTTTAAACATAAAAAGGTTTTGATGTTTAACAGCTTCAGACAAGTGGCAATTGTATGAGTTTTACCTCGACCGTGTTCCAAAGCAGACTGGGAGTGAGGGTGCACCGAATTAAAGATCTTTCTGGGGTTCAGCTGTGTATGTTCTGTAATTCTTTGCTCATTTGTTTTCGCAGGGCAGTTCCCTCATACATTTTTCCCAGCTCCAATCACTGATCAGGACTGAACACGTGGATTATCTGATCTCCTGTGGTTTCTAGAAGCAGGTACGCTGGCACAGAAATCTGGTGTTTTATTGGTTGGGGATGGGGCAGTGACCACTGATCCATGTGCCAGAAAGATTTGTAGGGGCAGGGAAAACGCTGCTTAAGGAACATTTGATAATGTGTAGCATATTAATGTGGCTTTCTGGAGAGAACAAAGATAAGTACTTTGATAAGATTTTTCAGTCCTTCATTTGCTTCTGGGCATGGACCAGCTTTGTATGTGGGTTTGGAAATTTTCTCATGTAGCATATGCTGGGTAATGCTGTCATCCTAAACTGTGTCTTCTGGAAGCTTTATGTAACAAGGAAACAGAGATATGTTCACATTTCTCATGCTGGGGTCTCAGTGCTGTTTTAAGACCTTTGTCTTCCCTCTGTGACACCATCGAGTAGGAAGAGCTGTGGTGGCAGGATTATTATGTGGTGTAGGGAGAGCAAAGTGCTGTTGCTCTGAAAGCTTAGTTTTACCTCTGTACATTAATTTTTGAGCCATTTTGAGTGGTTTTTTGCCCATGCTGCTTACTAATTGTGTGAAGCATTCACTGAATGGGTAGGCTTCAGGATTTTTATGCTTCCTGTTAAATAGGTGGTTTCATCCCAAACTTGTCTTGGCTGAAGGTTACTTTAGAAGAACCAGGCTTAGATAGGAATTCCCATCACCCCTTTTTAAAGTTTGAAAATTAATAAACAACTAGAAGTTGTTATGGTGGAAAATAATGAATAGTAGCCAAACCAGGTTGTGTAATATCTGATGTGCAGAGGAATCCTGAAGTGGGATCTTCCTTGTTGGCATGGGGGCAGCTGTGGCATTTTCTTGGTGCTTGTGGATGGTGCCACCTATGGCACCATGGCAAAATGGATATCCCATCCATTTTGTTTCATTTTTAAACAATAAATGTCTTAGTACATTTCAGCCTTTGCTGTCAGGATTTTTCTTTTCTTAGTTGATTGGTTACTAGCACAGCAGCTTCTCTTTTCAAGTACAAGGGTTTTTTTAAAGTATTTATAATATTAAGAACCAGTCACAACCTTTCAGACTGACTGAGTATCTTGATCAATGTTTATTGTTTTATCAGTCCCTGATAAACTTAATGTCCTTTGGTCACTATCTTATTTTGTTCATTGTCTTACTATTGGCATCACTTGCTAGCACTCAGTAAATTGCACTGTGGAGTAAACATCTAGTAGCACAATCCAATTTACTTACTTGAGTTGACGCTGCACAAAAATATGGGATCGTTCAATTCCCCCTTCAGGTTGTATAAAAACCCCAACAATCATCACCTTGCACATGTACAGGCTGCAGGTTTCCAAGCAGAACCATCTATAGCAAATCAGCTTCATGCAGATCTTCCCACTGAAACCTGTTCAAGAAGGACTGGTGATGGATCTTTCTCACTTTTTACTGCTGTTATCTCCATGCTCAGTAATGTGGGTGGCAAAGCCTGTCCCAGCAGCTGCTGCTGAAGTTTGCATTATTTCTGACTCACTCAGGAGGGCCTGTGTGTAATTTTAAACTGTTTCCACACCCAGATTACTTTCCCTTAAAAGTAATAATGAAAATGAAGTGAGAGGAGAAGTTGGTAATGACTGCAGGAAAACATTACTGGGTAAACTGTTTGAACCTGCTGGGATACAGCCTTCCCTATGCAAGCCTTTTGTAGTGTGTTCCCTTCATTACTGAGGTTCAGGAAATCACATTTATAGCTTGGTGTAGGACCAGACCCAGTTCTGGGAATGAAAAGTTTTGGAGCCTTCTCCGAGATGTGTGTGCTGTAGGAGGGGCTGGGTCACACCTCCATCCACAGGCTCGTGGGAGCGTGGAATGGGTCGGGTGGGAAGGGACCTCAAAGCCCACCCAGTGCCAGCCCTGCCATGGCAGGGACACCTCCCACTGTCCCAGGCTGCTCCCAGCCCCAGTGTCCAGCCTGGCCTGGGGCACTGCCAGGGATCCAGGGGCAGCCACAGCTGCTCTGGGCACCCTGTGCCAGGGCCTGCCAGGGAGGAATTTCTTCCCCATGTCCAATCTAAACCCCCTCTCCAGCAGTGGGAAGCCATTCCCCCTTGTCCTGGCACTGAGGCTCCTGCAAAGAGTCTCTGTGCATCTTCCTTGTGGGGTCCCTCCAGGGGCAGTCAGGGGTTACATTTCTCCAACACACAGCACTGGTAAGGGGCTGGTTCAGTTTGTGATGCTGCTGGAATTGTGTGTTATTTGAAGCACCATTATTTTTTACATTTCAGGTTAAGGTTTTTACTATTGTTGACTTAATAAACATGGTTCAAGATGGTTTTTAAGAGCAGCTGAAGAGAATGCCTGAATGGTTTTTTTTGTCGTAGTAAATACCCTGTTGTGGAACTTAAATAATTACCAGATACTCACATAATAAAGTATAATCATGCTTTGTGCTATAGAATTTGGATAGCATAGTCTGTTTATTCTATAACAATTACTTTTATTAAAATAAGAAGCAAAAGCTCAGCTTTTAAATGATACTCTTTCCCTGCTCCTCTTAGCTCTGCTTTCTCTCCAAAACCATTTCATAAATTTTAATAACTTTTACAGTAACGCTGTGGCCTTTTTTATATGATACATAAAGGAAAAAAGAGAGAGGAAGAAGACTTATGAGTTTAGATTTCACACAGCTTTTGTTTAGCCATTGCAGGCTTGATGGCTGTGCATTCTGCATCCTGTTTTCGTTCTCCTTGTGCTTATTTATGGAAAAAACCCCAAACCACAGACTCTTCTGTCAGGGTGATTCTTTCATCTAGTTCTTAGAATTCCTATTCTACTCATGCAGTAACGTAACTACAGATAATGAGCTGTGGGGATGTGAACATGAGCCCCTGTGAATGTTCCAATTGCATGTCTAAGGCCCAGTTCAGCTGCTCACATTTTTAAGGTTTTCTCTGGGGAAGGATGTGATTCCTTGCTGTCCCAGGATATTCAGTGATCTGCCTACTGGTGAAAAACAGGTATTTTGGAAGGGCAACTTTTCCTCTCTTTCCTGTTGGACCCCATTGCCTATTTTAGTTTGTCTTTTGCTGATTTTGTATCTCCAGGAAATCCGGGAGCTGGCAGGAGGGGAATGAACCGTGAGGGCGTCCCCGGAAAGAGTCCGGAGGAGATGTACATCCAGCAGAAAGTGAGAGTCCTGCTCATGCTCAGGAAGATGGGATCAAACGTAAGATGTACTTTGTAGCCCCTCTTTTGTGGGTTTTCAGACTACTTTGGGCTAAATGGGGTAGTGCTTGTTGAGATGGGCAGGTGATGGTCTGGTTTTAATGCTGAATTGTTTTAGCCATAGTAGGTTTAATCGTTATCGGTTAAACACAACTGATTTTTGCTTAAATATTATGAGGCTTATGATGCCTGAAAGTACCATATGTAGATAAATGATTTAAAGTTTTTCATTATTGGAAAAAGACCCAAGCAAAGCAGCTGTTTGAAGGTGACACTGAGTCTGCCCATGAGTTCATGACGTCCCATTTTGCTGCTGTGTCCTTGCTGGTGGTCGAGCTGCACAAATCGAGGGATTCAGGTGGTGAAGAGTAGAGCAAAAGCTGCTGTGGTGCCTCTCCTTGGAGCTGGTGCCTGCAGCCTGTGGGTTCTGGCTTTGCTGAGTGTCTGTGTCCCCAGCTGACAGCCAGTGAGGAGGAGTTCCTGCGCACCTACGCGGGGGTGGTGAACAGCCAGCTGAGCCAGCTGCCCCAGCACTCCATCGACCAGGGTGAGTACTGCCCTGTGCCCTCCCTCTGCCCTGGGCCTGCTTCCCCTGGGCCAGCAGCCTCAGAAACCACCCCCCTTTAGCTTCTTGTCCTTTCAGAAGAGTGTTCCACCTGCTGAAATCCATCCTGCAATCCAGGACATGCTAGTTTTGTTAATTCTTTGCAGAAGTCTTGGTAAACAAAATTTGTGTGGAGCTGCTCTAAGTGCACTAATCTCTTCTAAACCTGAATGTTTCTTACTGGATCCTCTCCCTTCCCTGCACAACCCTCATGCCAGATCACATTCATGAAGTGCAGCTTGGTATTGAAGGAACAATTTAAGACTGGTGCCAGAAGGAACTGAGTTGAGCAGAAACTTAGTATAGATCTGAGACATATAGAAATCCATTACAAACACAACCTGCACAAACTTGCTGCTGAGCTCATTCCTCACATAGCTGGGGGCTGATGGAGGTGGATGTACTTGAAGAATTCTGAGCCAAAATACACAACTTTTCTGCCAGTCTAAAGTGAGAATTTTCTTGTTTCTTGTCAAAAACTGAGGTAGACACATTCAGTTAAGAGAGACTTGGTTGCAGTTGGCATTTTTCAGCATTATCCTTAAAAGTTACGTTTTTCACTGTGAAATCTATGCTGAATTACCCGCACTTTGGCAAAGAAAAGGTGATAAAATCAGAAGTCCAGCCAGGGGACACAGATACTGCCTACAGCAGTGCTGAAGCTGTAGTGTGCTCTACAGACAGAAGCAACTACAATTTACTGCTGAGCACTTGGATTTTCTTAGAAATCTCTCCAGGTTTCTAACAGTCAGTAATGATAATGTTCTCTGCTGGCTGCTGCCTGGGCCCTCTGCTGGGTCCTGGGGTTGGTGAAGCAGGAAGGCTGAGTATGAAATTCCTGGAAGCTGGGAATACCAAGCCTTGGGTGTCTGATGTGCCACCTAAAGGGAGATCCCATCTCCACTAGATGGCATTGCCTTGTGCTGGAAAACCCCTGCAATTCCACACTCACTGCTCTGTTGCTCCAAGATTGTTAAAGGAATTTTCTTCCTTACTTTCCTGTTTTCATTGAATCTCCTCTGGAGGATTTTTTTTTTCCCTTTATGCAGCTTGTCTTACACAACAATAAAAAGGGGTGTTGTGTAGGGAGTAACTTACACCAAGTTAGCACTTCAGTGGATTTCACAACCTTTTGTTCCACAGCAGGACAGGTTGCTCTCAGCCTGACTTGTCCCTGATGTCTCTTTAGAGCCATTTTCCTCCAGCAGGCACAAAAGACACAAAGCTGACTTCACATCCCCATTTTGTTCCAAAAAATAGAATGACGTTGTTGGCCTGAGCACTCTGAGAGCTTTGTTGTGGACCTGCAGGTTTCTGTGTGTCCCTTAAAATGCTGCAGTCTGCCTCCAGTTCCAGGAAGGTTGTTGTGATTTGTTGGGGTTTTTTTGACAAGAGTATAGAGGTGGATGGTGTAGAATTTTGTAGATGTCTGATACAGTCTCCATAACATTTTTTATGTACTTCTTTTTTTTGTGCATCTGTGGCTGTGGCTGGTGGCCCCACAGCAGTTTCCTGGGCAGGATGCTGAGCTTGTCCCTGTGGTGCCCCTGCTGTGGTTTCTGATCAGGATCTGTGGCTCCTGTGTGAGCCCCTTTGTTTGACCACAGGGAGTCACTGCAGCCTCTGTGTCCATTGTGCCAGGATGTGACAATGCACTGAAAGAAGGTTTTACTGTCCCTGCTGAATTCAGGCTTGTGCCATAAACTCTCCATGAGCCACTGTTAATACCAATATCTCTGACATTTAAAGTTCCTCCATGAGACTCTGTCTGTTGTCCAAGGATCCAGCAGTGGAAGTTAGTGGCTAATTTGGATCAAGAAACATCTTAGAATATCTCTGTAATTTTCAACCAAGTCTGAAGGCAAAGACACACCTTAAGTTGTGCTTGTTTTTATTGGAAGAGGAGATATGATAATTAAGAGCCTAATATGAATGTCATGCTTACATTTTTTATAACCATTTTATTTTTCAATCACTGTTAACACCTATATGAAAGTGCAAAATCCAGGGTGTTTTTCTTTACTTGGGGAGCTCTTTAGCTGACATCTGTGGAGTGTTAGTTGTTTGTTTTTATGGCTCCAAGAATAACTGAGGAACCCTGAGGCATCTCAGTTCAACCAGTGTGTGTGCTGGAGAGGGGATGTAACCCTGAACAGTTTTGGGATGTTCACACGTTGGTCTTGCCTGCATTGCAGCAAGAGCTAACACAGCTCACACTTGTTAGGGTTCTCCAGATTAAAAGGGTGAAATTCAGGCTTTCTCACCTATTTCTGAGTGCAAGCAAAATGCCTCTCAGAAAGTTTTATGCACAGAAACATCTCCTGCATCAACCCCATATTCCCTGTTCCCCAGCTCCCTGCCTTTCCAAAGGGTGGGCTGGCTCTGGGCTCGCTGCAGGAGCTGCTCTGGCAGGTCTGGAAATGGAAGCAGTGCAGGGAGGAAGGAGATGGGAATTGTGCTGAGACCTTGGTGATTGCAGCTCTGGTGTTCCTATAGCAACAGGAGTGTGGTGCTGGTTCCTGGAGGAAGCTGGTCCCGTGGGGAGGGCAAGGCTGAGATGCAAGCACGTGCCTGGCTGGGTGAGATGTGTTCTCTGGTGGTGGGGCACCAAAACCACCCCAGGCTGCCTGTGGGGTCCAGGAGACTGTGCTCAGAACTTGGCAGATGGTGATGGAGAATGGAGATCGAGCCCTGCTCAGTGCAGCTTATTCTGTGGAACACAAGGCTTGTTTTAATGTGCTGCTGCTCTCAGCTGTGCATGGTGTATTTTTAGAATGCCAGACTAGGATGCAAGTACTGGGAATTTCAGGGAAGAGTTAATGTTTAGAAGATTGTTGCTGGAAGGTGGTTGAAGAAATGCATGTATGCAAAGATCTTGTGTGAAGAATTTTTTTTTTTTTAATTTGGCAGCCTTTAGAAATTCCCAACATGCTAAACCTTCTGATCTCTAAATGCTTTTAGGGTTTAATTAATTCTGCAGGTGACTACAAGCAAATCAGGTGTACATATCTATTTATCATTCAAAGAGCACTTGGAAACAGCAGCTGTTAGAGGTGTCAGCATCTTCTCTGGTGTTAAGGTAGTGTGGTTCCAATGCAGCCTGTACCCTGCTGGCTTCATGTCTGTGTACCCAGGTCCTTGCTGGGCAGCTCTGGCATCAGCCCCCCTGGGGAAGCTTTCTGCCCTGCAGGTGAGCTGGGGAGCAGCTAGGGACACTGAGCTCAGGGCACATCTGCAGCCTTCCCTGCCCTGCAGTAAAGTCATTTGACCTTCAGCTCATCTTGGCTTTCTGAGACTGAAGAACAAGAACTTTAAATTCAGCAGTACAAACAACTGCAGTGGGAACATAATCCCAGTGGGAGAAATACTTGAATGCCTAAAAGTTTGTGGCAATTAATGCTCTGCTTATAAAAGATGGGGAATATTTCATTGGGTGTTTTGTAAGTCTCTATTTCGGGGTAGAAATGTGTGCTCAGTAAAGGGGCAGCTGTGGAGAGAGCAGCTGTATGTATAGATACAGGTCAGGTAGATGTGTGCCTTTGTTCTGTATGTTAATTGGTGGAAGTGCAGAGCTCCCTGAAGGATGTGCTCAAAGCAGACGTGGGTCACTGTCCCATTGTCTCAGTCACAAGCTCCAGGCCATGTGCTGCCTAACTTTATAACCTGTGCTCTGCTTTTTACATTATTTTACTTGATTAGTAAGAAAACATCCGTTGTGGGAGCCAAGTGGGCCTGCAGGAGAAGCTCTACTCACTGGTGCTTGGGTCCATGCTTTCCCTCCAGCACACAGGAGGCCCAGCTCAGTTCTCTGGCAGTGTTTGTGTCTGTACACCAGCACTGGGGAATTGCTTAATGAGCAGCCTCGTTAGCTTGGTTTCCTTTAGCTCTGGGGAGTTTGGGTCATAGGACGTGGCTGGAACAAAACCTGCTTTTGTGCTGAGAAATGTGGATGACCTTTTTCTGGACAAATGTCACCCAGGTTCTTTTGCTGGGGTACACCTCCAGACATGGCCCATGCCCTCAGTGGCCTCTGGGAGGTTGGAAGCTTGGGCCAGGCAGGAAATGGAGCTGTGGGGTTATCTGGGATGCAGCCTCCTTTCCTGTGTGGGGTTGCAAGGAAACCTGTAAGAATTTTGTTCCTGTTCAGACACTGGGAAGGGGAGACCCCGGGAGAACAATCAGTATCTGTTAAGGAGTGCAGCTCCTCCCTGTGCTGGGTGATGTCCCTGTGATGCTGTGGTTGCCAGGCAGCTGCTCCTGTTCCACCTTGAAGGGGGGTGTGGAACACTCGGTGCCAGAGGTGCTGCTGGAGCTGCCCTCGTCTCCCTCGTGCTGCAGCCTGGGGTTCTCCCTCTCCAGCACTGAGGGGTTGCTCACAGTCCTTGTGAGTGAATCTTTGTTTTTCTTTAGGGGCTGGTAGTTCTTGCGTCTTTTAAAATCAACAAGGCAGCCTGTTAATTCCAAGCTGGATCCTGGTGCTATATCTCATTTATGTTTTAATCAAGGAAGAAACTGTTTGTGCAGGAGATGAAGAGGGAGATGACTGCAGGGCTTCTGAATGCTGGCAAGAGGGTGCATCAGAGCAGGTTTTGATGTAGTTTTATGTGAGATGAGGGCCCTACATATGAAAAACAAACTACTGCTTGGTCCTTAATATTTCCTCCTTTGAGTACACATAACAAATAAATTGTGAAGTGTATAATAGTAAATGTAGCTGCATTTCATAAGCATTGATTTGGCTTTTAAGGACATTAGTAAAGGGAATTTACAAGCATTTTGACCACTTTTCCTGCTATATTGCAACTGAAGAGCAGATTAGATAACTGAGAAATGGGATTCATGTAATGAGAACAGATGAGGCATTTTTATTGGTCCTCTCATACTTGTGTGCAGGTGTATAGGCAGAAGTTGCTTGGGGCACGAAACTGAGATTTGCTTCTTGATATGCTTCAGGTAAAAGACTGGAAGAGTTTTATATGCTGATGCTCCACCTGAATTGAATTTGAACTTTGCAAAGGCCTGGAAGAGGATTCTGTGGAGCTGAGCAGTTACCTGGCAGGGACAGGCAGTGGTGGTGTTTTTGGCATTCCCTGGTTTGTCATTTGCTTTCCTGTTGGTTGTGTGGATGGGTAGAATGACACTTTGGGTACTGCATCTCTCCGCTGCTCTTTAAGGAAGTAATTGTGGCACAGTTTTCCTGTATCCATTGTTGTTGCAGGTGCTGAGGATGTTGTGATGGCATTTTCCAGATCAGAGACAGAAGACAGAAGACAGTAACTACAGGACACCTGAACAACATAGAACTGGAGAGGACAGTGAGATTCCTGAAGATAGAGGAGGATGGCTGAACATTAATAAGTTCCTCTGCCCACCCTTATTGTTCCTTGGTATTCCTTCTCCTTTGTAAAGTTGTTTCCCTTTGTCCAACCCTCAGAATGCATCTCACAGCCATCTCTTCCTGTCAGATTTTGCAACTCAGCCGGGCTGTGCTCATTAAGGACAAACCTTAAGGTGTGGTTTTGGTTGGCTCAAGGGAACAGGCTGTGGCTGGCTAAAATAAGGCAATTTTTCAAACTTGACCAATGGAAACGTTTTATCTCACATTTTATTTTTTGTTTTAAAGAAAGTTTCTTGACATCTTACTTCTAAAGAAGCTTTTCATGCTGTGGTGCTTGTTTAGGTCAAACTTGTGAATTTGAAGAGGGTTTGATTTGGCTCCATAGAACTGGAAGCAACTTGTGATTGGGTGACAATGCAAAAGCTTTCCCTTCAGTTGACTTGCAGGTATTTTGCTGATTCCAACATTTTCATTGCAGGAAGCTGATGTTTTGGTGCATTGGTTATTTCTTTATACTTATTGACTTGGGGGAGAAAGACAAATGTGCTTTGCAATATTTATTACATCTACACACATATAAACGCTTGCTTTTGGGGGGTTGTTTTGGTTTTTTTGATTGGCTTTGAAGTCATGGTTTGATTTCCTTTTGGCTGCAGTGTTTCTGATGCAATCAGTTTTTCCATACTCAGCTGCTCTGTGGCCTCGAGCTCTTTTGGGAGCATGTGTCAAAGCAGATTTGGTTCAAGAAGTCCACCTGGCCAGGCTGGAAGCTGGAGATGCCCATCCCTGGTGGGCCCTGGGGGGCTGAGCCCAAGCCCTGGCACACCTGGGCTGCCCAGGGGCTTCTCTGCTTCCAGAGAGGAGCTGGAGGTGTTTTGCAGGAATTACAAGAATGAGATCTATGGCTGTGACATGAATTTGCCAAATTTGTATAAAGAATATGTGAACTTGTTTAAAATACTACAGGGTTCCACTTTAACCCTTTAATTGCTGCACAAGACTAGCTCTCACATTAGGAACAATTAATGATCATTAACTTAAATCCAGCTTGCACTGGGCTTTAATAAACTGAAGTTTCTAGTCACTTGAACAATTGTACATGGTTTCCCTCCTTGCAGCTATTTGGTGATAGGGAAATTCTCTGGATCCCAGGGTAACAGCATGTTCTTGAGGCACTGCTCTAGGAGGCAGCAGTGCTGCATTAAGCTGTCCAACACTGAGTGTACAGGTGACACTCTCAGGTTTACTCTCTGTAGCTGCAGGGGCTTAAAACACACACAGATATTTACAGACTGAAAAACCTGCAGTGAAATTCCCGAGGTGCACTGACTGTTCAGGAATCTGCACATGGTCTCCAGCACTGCTGCCTAAAACCAAGCACTTCGTTTCCTCTTATGTGTGCAGATGGTTTTTACAAAACTTCTGGATTTTGCTGTGGGTTGCACTGACTTTGAGATGTTTCAGAATCTATTAAAGCTGAACTCAATTCACCTGTTCCTGGTTCTTTTCCTATGGTTGTTAATTATTTGCAGTAACAATTCTAGAATCTGACTCTGGCAACATGACCATTTTCATGGCCAGAAATTCTACTGACAGGATGCTGTTGTGGTCTCAAAATGGGGGAAGAGCTGGAGAGAAACCATGGACTGTCTGCAAATGGAAGAATGGACTTGTGAGCACAAGGAAGAAATTATGTTGAGCAAATAAATACTGTGTAATGAGAGCAACTGTACATCTATATATGAAAACGCTCCTTTTGATTCAGTGCAGCTTTGTAAAGCTCTGTGTGAAAGTAAATCTTTTACCCCTTTTTGTTGGGGTCAGATAAGAAATTTCTTTATTAAAATAAACCAGGAATGAGCCCAAAAGATTCTCTAGATTTTGACTTGGTTGTCTAAGAAGCACTTGAATGTGAATTTGGTGCAAAGGAGGGCAGCCCTTACAGTGTTAACTGAGGGGGGGGGTCTCTGTGTCTCTGGCTGCAGAAAGGGGCTGCTCTGTGGTGGCCTCCCAGTGCTAAAATTTATCCTCCCTGGCTGTCCATGGCACTCCTCAGCTGCTAAGGCTTTTTTTAGGAGAAAAGTGAAGTGTTTATGTGGTTTAATCTTTTCACTAAAAGTGTAACTGTTGGGGAGATACAGTTTTTAATGGCTACTCTTGTTTCATATTGATTTCTTACACTGCTCAGCTGCTAAGTGAAAAACACTTGGCTTCACCTTTGAGAAAGACACAGACATCAGCATGGTGGACTTGCTTATTGTTTGTACAAATTTCTCTAGCTTTGCTGTTGTGCTTTTGCCTTCTCAAGTAAACCATTACTAATAAAACCAGGAAATCAATTGTTTCAGAGGCCAGAGTTGAGCACAAATCTAATTTGAAATATGTTTGTAACTAGAAAAGGCTTTATAGTCCAATTATTAACCATATAGTGCTTCAGGCATTCAGAAAGGGAGTGTAAAAGCTTTAGAGGCATCTCCCAAGAAAAGCACACGCTCTTTGGGTGATCTTTTGGGGAGAAATGTTCTTTTAGAGATTCAAAATGTGCTATTGTACTTCCACTGCCAAGCTGCTCATCCATGTCTCCTAACACACTGTGTTTTGCAGAGCTTGAGGAGAAGATTCAGAGCTGAATCCCAGCCCACCTCTCTCCCCAGGTGGGCAGCAGGTGCTGTAGTTGTGTCTGAGCATGGCCTGTTGTAAATGAAAACGAGGTTCCACCATTCACATAGGCCTTGAGTTTGATTCTCCCAGGTCCTAAAATAAACCCTAGAGTAACAGAACATGAGAGCTGGAGGCACAGCAACACTTTGGAAGGAGACACTGCCTGAAAGAAGCTTGGATCACTAATTAAATTTAAAAAGCTCTTGAGATTTTTTGTTCCTATTCCTGCCTAAGGTAAGCAGTTACTAGAAGTTGTATTCTCTTGGCTACTCTGTGGCCTGTGTGAGAATTTCTAATGCTTTACCATTAAATCTGTTTCAGTTCCACAAAGTTTATTTTCTAATTCAGCAGCAGCCAGATAGTTCTGTTGAAGGCTGAAGATTTAATGGCCCATGAAGTAGAAAGATCCATCACCTATAGCGGAGATTGTCTAAATAAGACGTGGGGATCATATGTGGGATAAATTCCTATGGCTACTGAGAATCCGTTACAAGAATAGAACAGTGCCATGTCTGAAGTTACCACTGTTCTGCGCTGCAAGAGGGAAAAATAAAGGCTAGAAGTTAAAAGCTTTGAATTAAACATATAAAATATGTTAGAAATTATTTTATGAAATACAATGAGTGCCTGGGCAGGGAGAGGATCAGCTCTGCAGCTGATTTGCCCGGAGCAGGATTCCTGCTGTATTTTGTAAACAACCTGGCTGGTTTCCTTTGTAGCCTGAAGCACTTCAATTTGGGAATTGTTTATTTTGGAAAAGAAAAAACAATTTTTTTGAAGCTTTATAACCTGGCCTGCTCACAAGCTGCCTCGTGTATCAGCATGAAATGGTTCTATGCACAGAGCTTTTTCCTGCCTTGACATTTTCCAGGTTGACTCTCCTTGGTACTAAATGGTGCTCTCTGACCAGAGGCATGTGAAACTCAGAAAATAAACTTTCAGCCTTTGTTTTAGAATTGTAATAGTGGCTCCAACCCAGATGTGGACTGATGCCTCTTCAGTTTTTCACCATCTATGGTTCCTGCTGCTCTCTTCTGATGCAGTTACAAGTGCAGCAATTCCCACAGGGGCAGGAGAGGATCCTGTCTGTCTGACAGGAGCTGCTGCTGGAGACACTCAGGTACCTCTGTGTTCTCAGTTGAGACTCTTAAAATATTAGGGATTAAATTTATGTTTTAATGGGTGTTTAATAGTATTCTTGCCTTAACTGTTGGGATTTTAGCCCCAGGTGAAGGGTTAGTTCCCTGTGTTTCATTTCACCACACAGTTCTGTTGTACAGCTAATTTCAGGTTTTGGAAGACAAATCATAATTAAGTTACACAGGCACATGAGGTGTGCACTGCAGTCCCCATGTTGTCACATAAAACACATCCCCAGCTGCAGTGAGGTGAAAGTAATTTCTCTACTCCATGCATAATTTGGACTCTCCTGGTGGAATTTTCCAACTGATGGAAGGAGCAAGGATGATTTTTCTGAAAATACTTTCACCAAAGGAGGGGAATTCTGTGAGATGAGCATGGAAAACGTAAGTTCCCATCAAGGCTGGATGCAGACACACCTGAGCAGGGATGTGGCTCCAAACCCTTGCTCCTGCTGTGGTTGTTTTAAGCTGCCACAAGAGCTCAACAGTTGCTGTTATTTCTGCCTTGGTCTGTTCTTTCAGAGAAGCTCAGGGCATAATTGTGGTTCAAGACTACACAGCAACTTGTGACTGGAACTGAAGCAGAGCTGGAAGGGCCTGGGCTGCAAACAGGAGCTCTGTGTTCAGCTGCAGAAGAGAGGGAATATGGCCCTGGACCTTCACAGAGCAGGGCCTGACTGTGATCTCACCAATGGTTCTGGGGGTTGATTTTGTTTGCCTGCATGAAGGGATGTGAAGTTTCCATGATTGCAGAGGAGGGTGCTGCTTCAGAAGAGAGCAGCTTTGGATGTTACTCCATACAAAATTTGTCCCATGGAACAGAGTGAAGGGAGTTGACCAAGGAGGGGCACAGGAGCTCGTGTTGCTGCTGACTGTGCACTGTAATCCATGTTCAGCTTTGCCTGTGACCTCCTAATCAGAGGCACAGTGTAAATTGCCTTGAACGTGATTGGAATGGACAGTGATAGCTGAGCATTTACCTCGAGTGCCTGGAGCAGCCAGACACTGTGTGTGTCCTGACCTGTCTGCAGTCACTGCCTGGGGTTTGGTGCTGCCTGGGCAGTGAGGCACAGCCCTGCCTCCTGCCAGGAGAACAGCTCTCAGCGTGGTCTCTACTCGGTGGTGGATTTTTTAATGGCTCGATTCTGCCAACTCAGTGTGTGGGGAGGGAAATAAGGGCAGGTCAGGAAGGGATGAGTTTCTGTAGGTGGAAGCACGGGAGGAGAATTCTGCCTCACTGTTGTGTTCTCATAAGCTTCTTTGAGCCTGCAGAAGGATGATAATTAAACTAGACAGAATCATAAGCTTTTGCCTTGCCTTGCCAGCAGCACCAGACTTCAGTCTCCCTCTAAAAGGAGCTGTGCCTCGTGCTGGTTCTGTACATGCTTAGCTGCTCTCACACCATATGGGTGTACAGCAGTGCCTTTGTTTTGTCTGACCTTGACCTTGAGGTCACAGGCTTCTGAAACTATATGGGACATGTGGACTTACCCTGGCTGTTGTAGTTACTAGATCATTTTAAACTGATTTTTTCTTTTCTCTAAATGTAGCAAAGTCTAGATGTCAGAGGATCGGAGGAGTGCAAGGAATTAAATTAAATCTTTCACTTTCAGTGCATTGTCAAAAGGAGAAGGGGGAGACTTGGATAAGTGGGAAGTGTATAGATAAACTACATCCCAGTAACAATGAGGAAAGGGTTTTGCAGACACCAAAACCAGCAGAGCTCAGAGAGTACCTGCTCCAGTAAGTAGTAGACTGGCCTGGTACCACTGTGTGTGCAAAGACTGCCAGCTCATATCCTTCTGCAGAGAAGGAGGTTTATATAGGGAATTTGTCAGGAACAGCACCTTGGCTTAAGTACTGGTGAGACGGGTTATGAATGAGATCTTTGGCGTAGTCAGATCCTAGACCTGGTCGTGCTTAAAGCTGAAAAGTCAGCACCTCAAATTCCACCCAAACAGAAGGAACATTAAATTCAGCTGTGCTAGGCTGCTGCAGAGCAAAGACACAAAAATACTTTTGAAACAGAAGTACTATTAAATATCACTAGGAGATCATAACATTCTATCCGCAGGATTGGCTTGTGGCTGAGTTGAGCTTCAGTCACAATTAAATTGTTTCTGTAATTCTAAAATGACACTGCCATCTTTGCAGAAGAGGCCACACTGCTTCTGTGATGGGTTTGAGTGTGTTCTGTCACCTGGGTAGAAAGAAGAGGTCATGTGTGTTGTTTTTTTAGCCTCCTGTCTTGACAAGAGTGCAGAGGGTTGGTTTCTGTCTGGACCTGAATAAGTCTTTGTGAAGGTTGTTAACACCATTCGTACTCAGAGCTACTAAAAAGAGAGGGGGAGCAGTAAGGGAAGAAAGAGAGAGATTAAAGGGGAAAACCCAGTAGGTTACAAATGCATTTTCCTGTGTGCTGGAGGTTAAATAATGTTTTGTGTGTGTGACATACTGTGATTAAGGAGCTGTTAGGCAGAATGAGAGCTGGGCAGCAAAGGGAGCAGAGATGCTTGAGGGAAAAGGGTACTAAGATGTTCTAGTGCTGAATTCTCTTGTGCATATCTTCTGTGTGATGTGTGGTTTTGTGTGCCTTACACTGGGAGAAAAAAAAAGAATATTCTACAGACATTTAGAGTGTTTTTCTCTTTCACTGCTTTAGCATCTTTTCTGTGTGAGATGCATCCCTTGTTACTAGTGACATTACTTTAGAAAATGGTCAGAGGCTCTAATCTCTGTTGCTACTTCAAGGTCTAGGATTAGGACTGTAGAATGGCATATGATAATCTTGTAAATGAATCATGGCTTTAACAAATGGAAAAGGTTTATCCTGTTTACTCTGTTGCAGACAGACTTCCCCTCTGCATCTTGCTCAGTTTGAGGACTCCTCAGTCACTGCAGAGCCTCTGGAGTCTCAGCTGTCATTATACACCCCTCATTCAAATCAGTGAAGCCTGGGCACTCAGACTCAGTTTTAGATCAGGTCAATACATACTTGACCTATCCTGGGTTGTATTTTAATGTTCCACAGACGCCTGTCATTCCCAGAGGCTCTTCCTCACCCTGCACGAAGCTGCCTGTGTAAGCTGGGCTTCAGACAGGATGATATGCCTGTCTCATCTCATAAGCTTTTTACTTCCACTCAATGGACAATGTCTCATTGAAGCAGCAGTAAACAGGGAGCAGTGTGTGCTGTTAGCATGCACTACAAAGCTCTGTACTTCAATCATTTAACATAACATGGGGTTTAAAGCTCCCCCCCCTTCCTTTTGCAGAAGACAGTGTGTCATTCCACTTATTCAGCTGATCCACTTCTGACAGACACAGAGCAGTGGATAGAGCAGAAGGAGAAAAAGTAAAAAGTCTCAGTTCAGAGGCTCTTTGTCCAGACTGAAAATAAGAGGAAGCCTGGGATGTTAGAAGGTCCAGGTGAAGTGGAAATACCTGGCTGTCAAATGTTTGTCTGAGTAGTGGGGTGGTCCTTGAGATCCTGTGGGGTCTAGCAATAGATCCCATGAAAGAGATGGGCATATAACCTTTCCAAAAGAACTCACTGGAAATGTTTTATCTTCCCTCATTGAGCAGGGGAAACCATGGAGTTAACAATCTAATGGATACATTAAAGCAGCACACGTTGGGATGGGGTAATTATTCTAAATCACTCTGATCCATTTGCATATTTTGGGTTGGTTGGCGAGGGACCTGCTGAGTACCGAGGTTTGTTCTGCCTGGTATGTGAGCCTTAGCTCAGTGGATATTTGTTTCCTGCTTTGTTGAGACAGAACAGCTCTTTGCTGGCTCTCTTTTAGGGTTAATGTGTTCATAACACCTATTCAAAAGGCATTGAATAGAATTCTGCTGTTTTCCTGCTGGTGGTGGGTCAGTGGCTGAGTCAGTGATAGCAGCAACCCTCTGTACGTTCCCAGAACGGTGTTCCACCGCTTCAACACAACCTTCCCACCCCGGCACGGGCCGCTGCCAGAATTTAACCATCGTCCTACTCAGAACAGCAAGGGGAAGCAGCAGGCAGCTGTGCCAAGGGCAGCCAGATGTGTACCCGTAGGGCGGCTGTGTGCCCTGGAGCTCCCCACGGGGCGGCAACCGAGTCCGGCCGCCGGCGGGGAGCTCCCGGTGCCTCGGCAGCTCCGATCGGGGCTGGCTGTTCCCTAATCCGTTGATCCCTTCCATACGGACGGCAGCACAGGCGGGCTTGCGTGTGCCCTTCTCCCGCTGGCGGGGCCGGCTCTGGCGTGCGCAGCAGCGATTAGATGGGTGCTCATCAAAACACGATTAGCAAAGCTGCAATTAGAGTGGAGGCCAGGAGGGCAGTGGCTTATGCGGGAAGGGTCACCACTGGTATCTGTCAGAACAGGAATAAATATGGGAGATGACAAAGGATTTAGCTGCACTCGTGTCTGAGGAAACTGTAACTTAAATAACCAGGGTGCTGCCAGGAAGAACCTGGGAACACTGGAATTTTAGAGAAGGGGGGCGGGGGGTGGGGGTAAAACATTGCCTCTGGGAAGTCTGGGGAAAATTATCCACAGTGCAGATCCTGGAAACTGATTTACTGATACCAACCAATGTAATGGGGATTGTGCAAAGAGGGACTCGTTCTTGGGATTGTGGCTGCAGCCTCGGGTTTCCTTATCGGTAAAATGTGGCGAATGAAATGTGTACCAGAGAGCAGGAAGTGAGGAGTGCCCGCTGCTGTCTGTGGGAAGGAGCAGGACGTTGATGCTTTGGGTGACACCCCACTTTCTCCACACAGAGCTGTACTGCAGCCACACCTGCTGGACACCTGGACACGGGGTTTGGAGCACAGACTGCTGAGCAACCTTCCACCAAGTTCTGTCCTGTTGCAGAATGATGTAACATTTTGCTCCTTCTTTTCCTCCTTTCCCAAAAAAACAGTTAGAGAAGGAAACTGCTGGAATCTCTCTTTCCATTGTGGGGCTCTTTTAGCCATAGCATATGAGACCGACTGGAGGTTCAAGAACTGCTCTTAGAGAAAACTACAGAGAAAGAGCAACTTGTGTTTAGAGAAACAATAATCTGTCCTGAAGGTAAAAACCCAAATCTTTGAGGTGTCTGTATGTACTTAATTTAGTGAAATCTACCCACCCTGATGTTTTACAGCAGGAAGAGTGCTTGTTTTTTGTTCCTTAATATTCCTTTGCAGTATCTGCCAATTGTTGATTTGTGGATGACCAGTGCAGTTGTAAATCATCTTGGTTGACCCTTTGTCACTTTTGTTTTTGCTAAATGGCATTGAGTTGCACAGATGCCAGTGGAAGATCAGCGGTTTTGATACCAGGTAGCCTTTGAACATGTGATGGCACTGCTGGAAGAGCTGTGTGTGGCAGTGCCAGTACAGTCCTTATGGCCCTGCTGCTCCAGGCTGATTGTCAGGCTGGATACACAACTAGAAGATGGTAATTTGGTTGATTTTGGAATCTCAGAGATAGTCTGCAGCCCAACAGGAAAGCATCTGCTTTTCTTTTTGCAGAAGAACACTGCTGGAACTTCTCTGTATAAGCTCATTTGAAAACCCGTTGCTTGATTTTATTAATATGGGATGATTTGGCTCCTTTTACCTACAGAAAATTACTTATCAGAATAAAATGCAAGAATATTGGCTACAAAAGGGGAAAATAAAGAGTGTAATTGTGTTAATTATCAGAATACCAGACATGTAATTAATATGCCACAGGAATTAGGAGCAAATGTACTAATAGTACATAATTGGACTTAAACTACACCCTTGGTAGAAGTCTCTGCAATGGAAATGTTGTGTTTGTGCGCCTTTTCAAATTAGCAATAAGGAATAAATTAACATCCATTTTCTTGCCCTTACAAAGGCGGAATCATATTGTGGGGCCGGGTAATGAATTCAGAGAATGCCTTTACATTCCCATATGGCTCTTGGGGAGGGGAATACTCATGCACATGGCTCTTCTCCCTTGCAGGGGGAAGGCAGGGAGGAAAACCTCATTGTGTGACCAGATGTTTGCAGAATACCATGAGCCTAAAGAATACAAAACATCTGTAAGCTGAGAAATTGAAACTGTCACCAGTACCTGGTGTAAATACACGAGTTGGTTTATCCACGCACTCTTTTATACCTGGTGTGTTACTGGACTGTGTTGTCAGACAAGGAAATAGGATAGGGGCAAGACACTGTCCCAGAGGGACATCTGTGATAAAACTGGGAAAAAACCCCATAGTTCTTCACTCAGCAAAGACTTATGTTAATAAAGCCTAAATAATATTGAGGTTCTTAACAAGTATTGCTTTTTAGGTAAAGACTTGAAAGCCAGTCTGTTCAAGGTATTTCAATGTATTTACAGTATATCTTGATTTGAGGTATTTCAAGGCATTGCAGCACTTATTAATTTTTCCTCCCCTCTTTGTTCCCTTCTCTCCTAAATATGTAAATGGAAAGCCTAGAAATTCTGTCTTATTCAATTGTAGTGCACCTGTCACCACAGTATCCAGACACCTGCCTTTTGCTTCACAGAAGTATTGTAAGAGTGCATTAATTAACGCTTGTAAATGCTGGGAGATCCTGGGATAGAAGGTGCTAATGAGTTGTAGAATATTATAATGATGATGCAGAATATTCAGTCTCTCTTTGTAAGGAAAGACTTGCATCTCCTCTTCATTGCTTTCATGCTTCTGGATGCATATTTTGCTATAGAAGGTAAGTCTGAGCAGGAAGAAGGATTGAACAAGGTGGAAAGACTGCTAATGCTGCTGGTTTTCTTGTGAGGGAGCTGGTTGGTTTCATGTACTTCTCTATGTACTGAATTTTCTTTTTGTCTCTCTGATGAAACCCTACTTCAATGGCTTGTTGAGAATTCTCTGAATGTTCAGAAATGTCAGGGGAGAAGATTTTCTTCTTCAGATTGCCAAGGCCTTCATTTGCATCCCCTGAATCAATTCTCATACATGATCAAAGCAGTTCTGGAAATTTTCAAGTATGGGGAAAATCAGTCCTGTAATTTTTTCTCCTCTAAAATATACAGTCAGGTTCCAAAGCATAAAAAAATAATAATAAAGTCTTAATCTACTGAATCTGAAAAAGACATGAGTTTTATGCCTTTCTACATTCACAATGTGCATATTGGGGACAGCAAGGCTAGAAATGATCTAACAGGTTCCCTGTGTTTGTTTTGTCTTCCAGCTGGCAGGGGCATTGCTCTGGCATTGTGTGGTGGAGTTTTCTTTTGAATGACCCAAAAGATGCCACTATTGCCTGCTGTCTTACAAGAGTATTCTGGGGTTTCATAGACCTCGGGGTGCAGAATTAATCCCTTAGATTCACCCTGAATTATCTTTTTCTTAGCCTCATTATTGTTAGTTCTTCCTGCTTGCCTTAGATTGATAAAACTATGTCAAAACCAGAAAAGACCAAAATCCAAATTTCCCGAATACTTCAGAATTGTCCTATTGCCTTTTCCAGTGGGGATGGGAACACCTACATTGGTGCTGTGTAACAGCTTCTCAGAAGCTGCTCTCGTGTTGCCCTCATCTGATATTTTGCTTGGGTGTACATGCAGCTCTCTCATGAGCTTGATTACTGTGTAGTCTCTGTGGCAGTTGGTCGCTTCTCAGAAGTGGTTTCAGGGCAGCTGTGATAAACTGGTGGAGTACATAAAGCTGGGTTTTAACTTCCCATTAAATCATCGTCTGCAAACACACTGCTATGCAGACATTAATTGCACTGAGATGAAAAACAAGCCCACACTTGGTTCCAGCCTCTTTATTTAAAGATAACAATTTTCTCAATGCAGTTCTAGACTATTTCAAGATTGGGCCCTTTCCCTATACATCTTCCTTTAAGCAAAGGCCCAAGTCTAATATCCAGAAGTAACAGTGCATATTCTGCATGTACTCCAAATCCTTTATGATCCTGAGCTCTGCCAAGCAGATCCAGATCTGCTGTTGATGTACCCGAGCATGTCCTGCTGCTCCATGTATTCACAGTGTGCATTGCCTGCCTTTCAGGAGCAGGCAAATGCACTAATTTTTTCCTTTTCACCCTCTCTTTTCTGTTCTGGCTGCTCAGCTCCACTCTGACAAGCACAATAAATGTGTCCTCCTGGGTTCTTGCAATCCAGGCATTAGTCACACTGTGCATTTCAAGGACATCAGGCCGATAGGTTTTCAGCTGAAACAGAAAACACGTTCTGCCAGGAGCCATTTGTTCCAGTTTTGTTGCTTACCAATAAAATAAAAATCAATGGTTTTTTGGAACCTGAGAAGCAGGTCAGAGAGTAGGAGGGAGGTAAGTGGTAAAATGAAGGTGCTGAAGCTAGTTCCCTGAGTTCCTCTGAAATAGTGGAATGTGGCATTTGGGATAGAGTGTGGATCTCTGTCAGCATGGGAAATTCAGTTTCTTCTGGCAGACAGGAACAGGACAGCTCTTGCCTAACAGCAGTCAGGATTGGTGCACAGCAGCTCCCACACTGGGTGATTGAAATCAATATAAGTTTTGTGAAACAAAATAAGAGGATGTTGTATTTGCCACACATTCAGAGTAAGTGCCAGTGGAACATCTGTGGTGACGGAGGTCAGGATTTCATTTGGCTGCCTCACCTTGTGTGCAGGGTCCATCCTGTCTGTATCAACCTCTCAACTGCCAGTTCAAACCTCTCAGACATCCAAGGAAACAAAGCCATCAGATTGATCCTAAAATACAGACTAAGGAATTGTTTGCTTTACTGAATCAGTTCCTTAGTCACAACTGCCTTGGAGGAGTTTTGCTTAGAAAGTGAAATGCCATCAATGCCTTCTCTTTCCATGGAAATTTCCCAGTTTCAGCATGACTGATTCAGCTGATTAATTCATCTATCTGAGCTGGTAGTGTCATTGTGTAATAAATAAGGTTTACCTGGACCATTTCTTCTCTTAAAAATATCTCTTCTTCCCAATTCTGCAGAATCAGAACAATTTAAACAAGTCCTGATGGTAACACTGAAGTCCCCTTCTCATTGTGGTCCATGGTGCTGTGCTTTCTCCTGTTGTAATGCATGGTACAGCCCAAGTGAAATGCACAAAATGTGTTTTTGCTGCACCTAATGATAATTTATTTTGCAAAAAATCTTTTATTAGAGTGTGTGTATGTGAATGCTGACTGGCCAGACATTCAGCCCTCTTTGGATACCTTTATACTGACATTAAAACTCTGTCCATAGTTACATTCCTAATCAAAATCCAGTATTTGGGTGAATACTAGGTATGTGTTACACCATGTATACACCATCAATGGGCAATCATCTTTCAACTGATGATATCTTGCCTAGCAAATCTTTACTAATGGGGTGGTTCTTACTCAGACAGTACATTAGTAAGCCTAGTTTGAGAGTCACTGTGCTGGACAGTCCTACTCTCCATACAAAGGAAAAACACATCATGTAGCACCCTGTCAGCTGAAGCTGCGTTGGCAGAATGTAAAGACTCAGCTCTCTGGCAACAGATGGGCTCCAGGCTTCTTCTGACATGATCTGCCATCCAGCATATGTTAGCCAGGCTGAGAAATCAAGGAGGTTTAGACTGAGGCTTTAGCTTTATTTTAAAAAAGAAAGATGTCTTAGCTCTTGATAGAGCAGCTGCCCTTCAGTCAATGGAACAAATGTGGAGTAAGTTGGCTAAGAGAGAGCTCCAGAGCACAGGAGAGTAACTGGGGGTGTTCACTGTGATGGGCCTCAGGGTGTGGCTCATCAGGTTCCTGTTCCGCTCTGCAGACAGAGTGTACCGCGAGTAAAAGTGCTTGAGTTTGGGGATGGAAGAGGAAGGACATTTTTCCTTTGGATACCCAAATGCCCTGGTGTGTACAGAGCAGGTTCTGTCACCTCGTGAGGCCTCGCTGGCTGCTCCCGGGCAGTGAATAGCTTGGTTTCTCACTTTTGGCTTCTCCTCCACCTCGAGTGTGGGGTGCCCAGGTAGGCAGCCCTGGGCTTGCCTCAGGGGGCGGGGGGAGGCTTTTTCAGCACAGATCAATCTTGGGATTTAAATTGCACAGAAAATGAGGAAATACCACATCTCTAGGATCCTGAACATTCTGAACTTAATTTTTATTACACTGTGGGAGTGAAATGGCTAATAGGTACAAAGCATGAGTAGTCAGATCTAATTATAAAATAAGTTGGTTGCATTTTAATTGTCAAAACTCAGATCATGGTATCAATAATTTTTTCCTGTGTTGAAACATTTCCTAATTGAAATTTTTGATAGTAGAGTAGAGACTTTTCTATTATAGGGCAAGTTCTGTGAAACTTAATGAAAATTCTTGATTTAGATAGTAGTTGGAAATTGTTCCAAACAGAAGTAATCTTTGGCCTTGATAGAAATCACTAAGCCTACACTAAAAATGTTTGTTACTCTGCAGACTGAGCTGTGGGTGCCTGTTGCTCCGTTTGGGCAGGGTTAAAGCCAAGTCCCAGCACAGCCCTGTGCACCTGGGGAGCACCAAGGACCCCCTTCGGTCTGTGAGCATTACCTTGGAGCGACTCGGTGATGCAGCGAGGTGTGTTTGTGTTTGGACACATTCCTGCTGGATTGCACTTTCAGAGCTGGGAAAACAGCAAGACGGGAGTGCTGGGTTAATGGTTGGATTTGATGATATTAAAGGTCTTTTCCAACCTAAATGATGCTGTGATTGTTTGTACCTGATGCTTGTAGCACCAGGTGTTGGCGGTTTGTTCCTGCCCAGCAGCTGACTGGGTTTGTGCATCCCATTCCCAGTGTATCCCTGTACCTGTCTGCCTTTGGCATCAGCTTTGGGCTGGGTAAAACCCAGAGGTTTTCTCTTTTTTTCTGAAAAGATGTGTAAATATTAGGGGGAAAATAACTTGATACAGGGTTAATTTTTTTTTAAATAGCTTCATAGGGGGTTTACCTCTTTCTAACGACTTGGGGGCTCAATCAGCATTTATTAAAACAGCTGTGTGAGGCTTTAGAGGGGCACCAATTTAAATCAGGTATCAGGTGTGTGAGGATCGGGGGGCGGAAATACCAGGTTCCTTCAGCCGTGTGACACATCGGGGAGGCCACGGCTCGGCCCTGCTGCTCCCTGCCGAAAAAAGCCTGAAGCACTGGAAGCGGCGGGCGGGAGGTGCCCGCGGGAGCTGCCGGCGGTGCCCGCGAAGGAGCGGGAGGCGCCGCAGTGCCCTCAGCGCCGGGGGCGGGGCGCGCCGCAGCCCGCGGGGGTCAGCAATGGGCTCTCCCGGCGCCCCCCGCCCCGCGCCGTTGGTTCGCTCCCTCCCCCGCCTGCTGCC
>VZTR01021400.1:0-64971 GCA_013400775.1 Chaetops frenatus | reverse complement strand
TGACCCTGCCGCGGCCGTTGCACCTGCAGAGGGAACGAGGGGATGGCGGCTGGTCCTCCCGGGTCACCTGCGCCCAGCGGCCCCGAGCCCTCCCAGCCGCGGAGGGCAGAGCCCGGCCCGGCCCGGCGGGGGATGCGCGGCGGCGGCGCTCGCTGTGTCCGCCCGCCGGTTACATAACGGGGCCCGGGGCGGGCGGGGGGCGGCACTTGTTGCCGGGAGGGTCCCGCGGGCAGACCCAGCCGGAGCGGGACCGGGCAGGGCCGAGGCGGGAGCGGGGATAAAACCCCTGGGCAGCCGGGCCTGGCTGGGCTGGTGTGGGAAAGCTCCGTGCGGGGATGAGCCGGAGCAGCGCCTGGGCCAGACCGTGCGGGTTCGCGATGCGAGCGCGGGCCTGGTGGCTATTGATTGATCCCGAGGAGCAGCAGCATCATACGCATTGCGGGGCTGCTCCCCGGCAGGCTTCAGTGAGAGGCTCGGAGTCGCTTCCCTCACCTGAAGGTTACCCCTGGCATTGGGAATGCTGTTTCTGCAAGATTCAGCTGATCGTATGATGAGATTTAAGAGCGTTGAATAGGAGCGTGCATGAGAAGTGCGGCTGTAAAATGGCTTGTAAATACGTTGAAGGGAAGTTCTTGATATAAAAACCAGCTCGTTGTGGACACATCTTGCTGCAGTTTCCCTAGGTGGGATCAAGAAGCTGATGCTGTAGTAATTCCAGTAAGTCCTCTTCCAGCTGTTCTGACAGTGGCCAACATTGACCTGTGTAAGATCCCTAAAGTATGATCTGTTCACCAGCATTCTTAGAATCGTTAAATGGAATATTTATCGCACCAATACACAACCATAGTGTCTCTGAATTCCATCATTTGAAATTAGGAATAAGATTAAGATCAAAAACCATTTTCCAAGAAAGCTGATACGTGCTTGGAAACAAATGGCAAATTTAGGCAGCATTACTCAGGACAGTGCTGGTAGGCAGATTTTCTGCAGCTGTTAGAGGCAGTACCTGTTTTCAGTTACATCTAAAGAGCTGCTGGACTGCAGGTCCTGATCTGTTAAACTTCATCACACATAACTGAGTTACAGAATGAGGGCTGGTTCAGCTGAGTATGTGCAGTTGCCTTAGTCCTTGCAGTGTTTTGGCTGCTGTAGGTAGGCCTGTTAATAATATTATGTGGAGATGCACTTAGTGACAAGTAAGCTCTGGAGAACACCTGGAAAGCTGCAAGGGCTACTAGTTTTCATTTCCCTGTTGATGGGAAAGGCATTTGTTTGGAAGCATTTATGGTAAGCTTTCAATTTTGTGCTGTATTGCCAGTTCCATTTTTTTTTTCAAGTACAGCTTCATCTCTTTCATCTGTGACTTTAAAATTTAGTCTCTATGACTGAGGTCACTGAGATTTATTGTAAGTGATGAAAACGGAATTGTGCTTGGTACAGTAATATGCAAAAATGAACTGGAAAGGCTACACCAGAGTGGTGAGTTCCACTTGGCAGTTCTGCCATTCCTGTTGTTAGAACGGGAGAGAAAGTAGTTTCTTTTTTGATGATGGAAAGAAAGGGAAATAGCGTCTGGGGCATGCGATCTTGCACAAAAGGCATGTGTGAGCTAGCTGACCTACCATCTTCCCTGTACTTATTTTAAGGGGTGCAGAGAGTGATTTTGGTTCTAAAGAAGCATTTTCCAGTCCAGCTGCTGCATAACTCTTAATCTAATCGAGTTTGTTTTGTAATTGATCAAGTTGACC
Source organism: Chaetops frenatus (assembly GCA_013400775.1). NCBI lineage: Eukaryota > Metazoa > Chordata > Aves > Passeriformes > Picathartidae > Chaetops > Chaetops frenatus. The sequence goes on along the minus strand of VZTR01021400.1, from coordinate 63,223 downwards.
CAAATATTTCTAAGCTTGTTGCAGTGGAAAAGCAGTACCTAGCAGTGCATTCAGACTTTATCTGTGGGTGAAGCAGTTGGATGTCTCTGACCAGAGCTGGATGGGGAGTGGAATGGAGAAGTTTCTGGAGGAGGAGGCAGCACAGCTCGCGGATGCTGCTTCCATGGACCCTGACCAGGCAGAGCCATGGACCTCTGTTGTCTCTGGGGCCCTTCCAACTCACTATCATTTAGGAAGGGTATTGATGAAAGTAATGCTATGTTTAGGAAGCTTTGCTGATCTGTGATTATTTCAGGAAGTTATGTGGTGCTGTGAATGTCTTAAATCCAAACCACAAACCACTTTGTTACTACCACAGTCTTGCTGCAGATGTTTTCTTTGACACAGGAACAGCCTTTTTAATATAGGGCTGGGGATTAGGTAGGTTTCTTTCTTCTTTCTAGAGGCAGGGAAAGGTAACACTACCCTAAAGCATTATGTAGAGACAATTTGGCTATTTATGGGGCTTGGGTTTTTTTTAATCTTCAGGTATTTATGAAAGTAAGAAACCACTGAGAAGAGAGAGAATTAACCAGTAGTAGACCTCTCTACAATGTGTAGTGCTTGAGGAAAGCATTATATACAGCCATCTGTTCATGCAAACAATTTTAATCTCTTTTTCTATATGTGTTATTTAAAGTAATGCACTGCTGTGGCAATGGAAATGGAGGCGAGATGGACTGGGTAGGCAAGCATGGTTTGCATTGTGTTTGGAATACTCCTGTGCTGGTTGTCTTCTCCCATGTTACCAGGCTGCAGGTTGTGCTGTCTGTGCTGAGCTAGCAGGAAAATTTGTCAACAGAAACCTCTCTAGGTTTAATAAATGTATCTTTGGTTTGAGGTCGTAATGTATCTGCAGATGCAAAATCACCAGTTGAAGATAGTTGCAAAGATTTTTTTTTTTAAGGAGAAGGAAAGAAGCTGGGCTCATGGGCATCAGTTTCTCATGGAAGTTAGAAGGGTTGAAGTTAAACCCAGGTCAGGCCACAGCTCTGCATAATGTGAACATCCCACAACTTAGAATTCTGATATTCTGGGTAAAGCAGTGTTTCCTGCCATGAAGCCGAAGTATGCGATAGCTGAGTGGCTTGTGGCTCTGAGACTGTTCTGCAGAGAGGAAAAAAGTTCTGTAGTCACTTAAGTTTTCTGAACAAAAGCACTTCTAGCATTTTTCTGAGCCATATCTGATTCTCTTTACTTCCATTGGGAGGTCTTTCTGAAATGTGGTTTATGGTGTTAAGGGCCACATATCTTGTAACATTATCTTTGTTGTCAAAGACAGAAGTGATACCTCAACATGGGAGAGTTCGGTGAGGCGGAAGCCTTGGTCTTAAATAAATCTTGTTTTGCACTCTAATTTATTTGTTTTGTACTGATTGACTCACATTGGCTTCTGTAGGGACTAAACCTCCTTAGGAGCCTTTAGAACGGATTATTGGAAACCTTTGAGGAACTGTCTGTCTGTCCTTTGTTTATAGTGTTAGGTCTCATCTCACTCGCTTTGTATCTGATTGAAAACAAGTTGCAGCTACTGCTCCCAGTGGGTTTCCCTGTTTTTAAATGGAGTCAACAAGTAGAGCCAGAAGTGCCAGCACTACTGAGGGGATGTTTGCTGTATTTCTAAGTACTGTTTCCTTTTACAGAGTGAAGTTTATAAATATGACAACAGTTACAAGGGAAGGGGTTGTTACTCTTGCACTAATAATTAGCAATATTTAAGATAACATTTATTAATTTAATGTTTGTAGTTAAAGGCTTATGTTTTCTATTTCAGTCTTCTGTTAAGTGTAAAACATTTTAAATTTCACTTGAAAAATTAAGGCTTTGTTGTCTTAATCCTATTTAAACTGTTTTGTGGTGGAATCTTTGTTTTCCCTGCCAGGCTTTTATCCACATTCAAATTTGGTCAGTATATCCTCTGTCTAAGGTCTTTGGTGCTCTGAATGTTTCTTCTGTTGCAGTTGTGGATAGTAAAAATTGCAAATAGCTTCTAATCAGTCATTTGCATGTCTCTTAGTTTCATCAGGCTTATGGCAAAACTTTCATGTATCTTTCTACAAATAAAATCAGATTTAGACAAATGGTTCAGTGGAGAACAGGAAACTTTCTGTAAGCAGTGATAAACAAGGGATTTTTCTCTAGGCAAGATACAATTTAATAAAACCCTGTTGAATCCCTACAGCTACTGGTTTGAATGTGGTGTTTGAAGAATTAGTGTTAATTGTATAGGCTCACAGTGTGGGCTGCTGATAGTTTATAAACATTATCTTGTGCTCAGTGTATGAGCTTCCAGAGCAGGAGTTAAAAGTGCTCCTTAACTGTGGCAAAGAATCCGAGACAGAGATCGGAAATTGTGCGATGAATTTCAACCACCAGGTTTTCCTTCAGCCAGGAGCCATAGTGGGTAATGGTGGATGTCCATGCCCTTACTTAATCCCTGTCCTGGGACATCTCCTGGATATTCCAAGTGAGTCTCCTGGGTTCCTGCCCTCATGCTTTGTCACTGCCTTCAGTTCCCAGCAGTGGAAGTGGTAGTTTGTCTTGGAACCTCATACTTCCACGCTAATCAAGAAAGTCAGCATTCCAGCAGAACTTGTGTTCAGTTTTATCCCATTGTTTGGTCCTGATTGTAGGATGATGACTTTTGATAAAATTCTAGGTTTGAGAAGACCCAGTTAAATAAACAAATACAGTACATCTTTTCATTACCACTGGTTTATTTCAAGTTGCTTATATCCAGAGTTAATCCTGGATCTTTTCTACTGGAGACTGGAGCTGTGAGTGGCAGGCTGGGCAGGACAGAACACACATTGTAATCAGGCCGTGCTACGCCCTTTCTTATTCAGCTTTACTTTCAGGGTGGAGAAGGCATATTTCATTGTGTAGCTCTTTACTCCTTCTCTGGACTGTATTTTTCTGTGGTTAGCTATTACACAGACTTGTTCTTTTAATATGGCTTGAAATTTCATCAGTACAGTACTAAATTACGACTGGTAAAAGTAAGACACGTTGAAGTATTCATTGTCTCACTGAAAGGCATCCTTGTGATCTCTTGCAACCAGAGGAGGACAATTAAGCAAAAGATGCACAGTAATCAGTTTTTGTCAGACCTTGAGGACAAGTAAGGGACTCTTTACTAGTTCATCTACTGCAGATGGAGTGCAGTTCATTTGTATTAACGGAGAATATAATTATCTTTTTGTGAATTTTTCTAGGAATTTTTCATGAGGTCTCAAAGTTACATTTTCAGAATGAGGATTTTGTGTTTACCATCTCTAGATTGAACAAATAGCTTTCAAACTCTAGTACTTGTTATTGAGTTTAACGTGTTTAACCAGTTAATGCTTAAGAATTTCTTTTGAATTGAATCATCTTGATTCAGTTTTAACAATATGCAACATGGTTAGACAGCACTGTAGATTAGAAGTAGTTATCTAGAAGAAAAAGTCTTGCAGCTACAGTCCTTTCTGGTTGAGGTGTGTTTAAATCTTTAGTCATGTAGGTGCCAGATCCCATTTAAGTCAAATGAACTTTTGACCACTTGTAAGAAGATAACAGAAGTCCTCAGAAAGGACTTTGATAAGTACATTTAATTTTAATATTTGCTTCCAAATTACAGAACTGAATTAATTCTGATTGTCTTAATAGCTTTTGATTAAAGTTTCCATGGTAGCCCTAAATGCAGCTGCCCTGCCTACCTTTTCATTTACATTCATTAATTCTTTTAGGCAGCAGGAAGAGGTTGCTGCTGGTTATCTGCTGGGTTGTGTTCTGCAGCATCAGCCCTCGCTCTTGGGAAGGAAGCATTCTGGCTTTGAGGAGCATTCCCTTTGCTGCAGAGCAGTCAGGCTGGTCTGTTCTGCTTCAGGAGACACGGAGCACATTTACCTGGGCAGGTGGTACCTTCAAACCTGCTGTTGGAGGCACATGTACAGTTCCTCCCCCTGGAGCAGCAATGACCTGCAGAGGAGCAGAGCTGGAGGTGGCTGGTGCTCACCTAGTGGGATGAGTTCTGGCAGGTTGGGCAGCAGAGAGGGCTCTGCAGGAGCTTCTCCATTCAGGGTGCCACCCGGGAAATGCCTGTGCTTAGCTGGAATTGTGAATTGCAGTTGGCCTGGGAATTTCTTCGTGCCCACTAAAAGCAAGGCAGACGTCTGGGAGCTGCCTGTGCCAGCACAGCTCCCCCCACTTGACTAGATTAAATGCTCGTTGGGATTTACAGCAGATTCCAGCTGAGGCGCTTACAAATAGTGTGAATATTGTATTTCAAGGAAACCAGTGTAGTTTATCCCAGTTAAATGGCAAGAGATTAACAGCTCAGGGTACTTCGTTAGTGTCAAGCTTGGAATAGGCTGCTGTTCTGGTTTGAAATTACCAGTCTGGCTTTGAACAACTTCTATAGATTGCAGGAGTTTTGTGACAATTAAACTACCCCTTCACATTTTTGTCCCTCTTCACAGTCCAAGATTTAATGCTATTTAAGCATCAGGATAATATGTGGTTCAGTTTGATTGAGGGGAAGCAATGATGTATTGTTTGTAAACTGTACCTCATCTTTCAAATGCTAGCTTGAGAATTCCTTGCAGTGTGTGGTTATGCTGGTGTCAGTAGATCACAAATATGGATAACAGGCCTTTCCTGGATATTCAGCAGTAAGTTTGGTGTTTTAAAATCCAGTGATGTTTAGCCTTCATACACACAAAGGGATTTAAGCTTTATGTTTCAAAATCTGGTGATGTTTTAGCCTTCCAAAACACAAAGGGGTTTAAGCTTTATGATTTTATTGTCTGCAGCACAATAAAAGGACATGACTTTGCTTTCAACTGGGCCTGTTGTTTGAAGGTTCACTAGACTTTGCAGATGCTCAGCATACTCATAATTCTGTTCATATGTGGTTACAGTACTTCAAGGTTTTATAGAACTCCCTACCCAGCAGTAGTGGGATTTAGGAGGTTGCTAAATTAGGAGATGGTTTCTCAGAACTTAAAAACAACCTAAGTATTTTTGTAATCCACATTCAGAAGCATCAGAATGGAGATAGGTGGAGGGCTTTTTCTGGCAGAGATCTGTTCTGGTGTTTTATATCATGTCCTTGCAAGGGTGAAGATGAATGGATGAAAGGACTTGCATTTTCAGTTGGGGTATAACTGTCCCAGATGTACTGACAGAAAAATACACAGTTGTGACCTCCTTGTGCTCCTGAAGCCAAAGCTCCTGTATTGGTGAGATGGTTTTCTTGAGACCAGGTTTGAATTGTGGGTGAGTGTTCCAAGGGAGCCTCACACCTGAGCAGTTCCTGGCACCTTCCCTCGGAGGGAGGAATTTGTGTCTGTGCCTCTGAGCATGACCAGGTTTGTTCTGAAACGTCGCGTTCCCGAGAGGGTGCTGCAGCACTGAACTTCTCTGGGTAAATGGAACGATGTGCTTGGCATTTAACTGGCTCTTTGCTGTGCTGCATATTGAAAGTGTGCCTGTGTGAGCCTACTGAGGCAATAAAGAGAGTGTTGCCATATTAAGTAAAACCACATGGACTAATTAAACACAGTTTGCATTAAAACAGTTCCTTGTGAGTTCTTTCTTGCTGCATTGTTATGGATGAAGATGAAATATCCTGTCTGCTGTTGCCACTAACTAGTAAAAGATTGCAGATGAAAGCATATTGGGAGTATTATGGTTTCCTGGATGAGTTCTCTAGGTTTAATCGTTTATTGAAGTGTCCTTTTATTGCTGTTTTTGAGTTCCCCTGGGTAAGCATATGGCACATGACATGAATCCATTTTAGTCTGTTGAAGAGGCAGGATTCAAGAGTCTGGGTTAGCTTTCCATCTCTGGCTGTTTTGACAATCTGCTTATATAATTCTTTAGAGGTGAAATAGCAGGACTCGACTGTGTGATAGTGATCGAGCTGTAGTGTATATTTTGCTGTGATTATACAGACATGCATTTCATAAGTTTTAAGTTCTTGGTCTCCTGCAGACCAAAACCTGGGTGGTGTTGCCTTGGGAATGTTCTTTGGTGTTTGTTGTAACCTCTAGCAAAGCATTCCTTATATTTCACTATGCATGGTTTGCTGAGGATTACTTGGTTTTGTCTGGTAAGAAGCAGTTTTCAGGCCCTGTAGGATGTTTTTCCATAGGCTCCAAGCAGCTGGATACTTGCAATCTTCCAGAATTGCATTTGGGAAAAACGGTACTGTTGAAGAAACGTAACCATCCAGGAGCTTCTCACGCAGTCCCATTCCACTATCTGAGCTGGGGGTTGTAACATAAAGTAAAATATTTAATAATCAAGGGACTCTCCTATTGGATTGTCAGAGTAGATGATAACCTGAGCTGATCTTGCATCTTTAGTGATGTGCTAGAAAAATCTCTTTCTGAGGCTGACAAGAAAAGGTACTGCATTTCTCTGCAGCAGAAGAAGAGCAGTGATCTTGAGACAGGCTCAGGTGATCAGTTTTGAGTCTCTTCTGTGCAGAGATGAAGAATACTCACGTGAGAGATGTTTTAGTGGAGTTTCCCAGTCTCTCTTAAAACAGCTACTGAAGAACTGAAGTTTGGTCTGTTTTCTGCCTGTTTTCTTAATGACAGTCAAACACCCTATGCAGGACAAAAAGCTGTCAGGAGAACAAGCCTTCCTGTTCTGAAGAATAGTCCACCAGCTGTATCCCAGGTTTTCCATGGTGGGGGGAAGCCAGGTGTAAACAACCCCTGGTGTTCTGTGCTGCTGACAGAAGTTTTGCTGGTGTCACACTTGGGACTGATGGCAGCAGCTCCCCATCACTGTTAGCAGGTTTTTGAATTGCACTTCAGGGGCATCTTAAATCCCAGCATAGCTAGAAACTAATTTAAATTCTCTGAGTTACTTTTGGAAAGCCTACAGGGACACTCAACTCTTCTGAACATACTTAGCCAGGATTTTGTGTCAAATCTTTTAGTTTATTAAAACCTTGATTCAGAATTAGAAAAGAGGAAAATATTGAAATCAGTATTACAAAGCATTTTTTAAAGATATTGTCAGTTTCAAATGTTTTGACTTTGTGCTTTGTTTTCCTTTCAGTTAACAAGCATAAGCCATGGATTGAAACAACCTATCATGGCATAATTACAGAAAATGACAACACGGTGCTCTTGGACCCCCCTTTAATAGCACTGGACAAAGATGCACCTCTGCGTTTTGCAGGTAAAGAATTCATCTGCATTTCTGTTTGAAGATGTTGACTGGGGACAAATACTCTGTTGTTAGTGTGTTTTCCCTAACAGTACCATAACATTTGAAAGCTTTTAGATCCTAGGAAATGTGTGTGCATGGACCAGTGTTTTATTTCAGATTTGCAGCTGTATCCAAGTATCTAAACCAGAAACTACTTTTGCTTCTTTCAATTTCACGTGCACATGGTAATTTTTCTGGTGTTTTATTTTTGTTTTGCTTTCATAGTGTCTATCCTTTTCCTCAATTTTCTGTGTTCCACATTTCACAGCATTCAGCGTGGGAGTACTGAAACAATGATTTTCTTACCATTCTGAAGAGTGTTTTGGTTTTCTTAGCATTTTTTATTAGTGTCTCAATAGAGTGAAAATACTAATTAGTAGAATTAGGATTGCATGTCTATGATAAGTTTGCTTAACATTCATGGGTTTTTTAAAAACTGAACAACTACCTCTTGCTTAAGAAGAGGCTGTTTCTCCTTTAGCAAAGAATACAGAGAATGATACACAAGATATTTGCAAAGTGTGAGCTACTTCTTCACTTTGAACATAGGACTAGTTTTCTTATAAACTTACACAGTAGATTTTTTTTTCTGAAAAAATGGAACAATACTCAAATCTGTCCTTGAGGAGCCCCAGGGTGGGTGAGTGCTGACTGTTACGAGCTCTGCTGGGGTTCTGTGCTCACGTCCTGGCACAGACACTGCTGGTGTCCAGCACCATCTCTGGGGGGTTCAGTGTGAGGAACCCACAGGGCCAGTGATGTGTTTTCACAGCAAAACAAAGCACTGCTCAGGATTAAATTACTGCTTCAGCCCTTACTGCTGTATTTCTACTTATAACTCAAATTTATTCATGCTTCAAAAGGCTGGATATTTTAATTAATTGTGCCCTCTAGCTGAGCTGTGAAACTTCTGAACTGTCTGCAGGTTTAAAATACTTTAAGTAGAGCTTTTTTGCTTTATTTCAATTTTGAGCATGTCGAAACATCTCGAAACGAGTTCATTTAGATGCTTTGTAGTACGTGAACTGTGGGGCAATAAAAGGAACATTTTATTGCTTTGCTTACTCTGTGCTGTGGGTAGGATCCTAAAATTCAGGTGTGCAAAAATAAGTAGGGTTATATAGATGTTTATTTCTCAGGTTATTTGTATGGTTTTAAATCTGAAATGACACACTTTCAAAAACAGTGTGCATGTAGCCATGCCAGCTTGCCTTGTCAAACTGCCTGGCACATAGGGACAGGATGGAAGAGACTGATCTTTTGCACCATGACTGTTACAGATCTGCTTGAGAAGACAGTGACCTGTTCCTCAGTGAATCTTTTCTGTGTTACAAATTGAATCATATTGGAATTTGATCCCAAGTGGTTTTGCTGAAAAAATAAAATAAAAATAAAATAAAGGACAGTTAAATTTTTTCATTGTCCATTTATTATTTGTGCCTAAAATCAGTTTGATGGCTGAAGCTCTCGAGCAAGTATTTCCCCTTTACTGTGCATAAAGGAACTGAATTTTTATTGTATTTGAAAGAGAACTATTATATCTGGATGCCTTCACACAGCTGAACATGTTCTGTTATGAGAGTGCAGTGGAGGGTCTTGTAGCCAGATGTTTGGTATTATTAAACAAAAAAGAAGAGGAAGAAACAAAGCCTTGAGGATCATATGAAATATTTCTAAATTCTGCAAATGAAAACCTGGAATTAAAAGATTAAATCATATTTAACGTGACTAAAACTCTAAAATTGTAACAGTTACAGCAAATCACCACTGGAATTTTAAAATAGTTTATCCAAAGCTTTTCTGTGTAATGCGTGCATCTTTGCCTTTTCCTTATTTGCTCCCATTCAGCCTTTCCTGTTACTGACTTGGGTTTGTCTTTTTTCCCTTTAGAGAGTTTTGAGGTGACAGTCACCAAAGAAGGTGATAAAGGGTTCTTTCTATCCCTTTTATGAATATTAACCTACTAACTTTGGTTATGAAATGGGGAATCAGCACTGAAACAGAAGATCCTGTCATGCTCTTTTGTCCCATTTATTCTCCCAGTTTTTTTCTATTTTAAAATATATTGATAGAAACTGTTGTGTAACCAAACCCTTGGTTAGAAATATCTGTAAATCAGACATCCATTTGAACCATTTGGGGTTATTGTATGTTGTGTGGACACTGAAGAAGTTTGGGGAAAATTAGTATTTTCTGATATTTTCACTTGTAGATCACTTCTTTGGGACAGCTGATGTTTTCCACGTGCTTTGTGAAGTAGCATTTAAGTGCTGAAGAACTACAGCACTTTCCCTGCAGTACACACACTTCAGGACTGACTTCAGTGACTTAAAATATGAATCAACCCCCTTTCATTGAATACCTCTAGACCTGTTTTCATTAGGAGTGTGTTGTTGGTACTAAGAAACCATACTATATTGCAGCTATAATAGTGAAATAGTGGGGTTTGTTGGTGTAAGAAAATCCTCATCAAAATATACCAAGTTGCAGAGGTAAAAACACAGTGTAGGTGGTCAGTTTGAGTGGCTTTTGTTGTGTGCTGGGCTTACCCAGCTGTGCCAGCTAGAGTCTTGCAGTGTAGCCTTAGGCTTAGATGTGTTTAACAATGATGTGCTGGGGACTCCTCTTCCAAGTTTGTAGGGTGAAGAGCTTGAATAGAAGGGAAGCCTTCTAAATCATTTCCTGAGAGCTTCCTTGACTAACATTTGGCCCCCTTAGTAGATAGCTGTTGAAATGGATGCCTGAGAAGTTGGTATTTCTACCTTTCTCATTCAGTAGTTTATTTTGATTCCCTGATTTTAGCCAGGTACATTGCACAGGAAGACTTTGTCCTTTGATCTGTTGACAGAATTTCTGTAATTCTGGTGCTGAACCTGTACTTGAAGCTTTTTCATCCCTCGACTTGTAACTCTGCATTTTAACCTCTTGCTCTGGTCAAAGTAAACCAGCTGCCCAGCTATTGCCAGTAGCTTGGCATAGAAGATATTACCAGTGGCCTTGGCTGTATGCTCACATAAGATCCACTCTTGCCCTAGAGCTGTCTCAAGTACTCCTGTGAAATGCCTGTCTACATTTCTCTTTTTCTCTTTTGTACTCCTGCATGAATGGATGCAAAGTAAACAAGTTGCTTGGAAGGCAGACATTTGCTTCTTTTTACTAAAGTTCCCAGAATTCACCCATTTTAAAGCACAGTGCTCTTGCTTTGTCCACAGACCCTCACAAAACCCTTGGCTGCAAAATATTTGGTCATTTATTTTAGAAATGTATCATCACGTTGACCAGTTCAAACCTGTCTTTATTTTAACTCTGTAGGTGAGATTTGTGGATTTAAAATCCACGGGCAGAATGTTCCCTTTGAAGCAGTGGTAGTGGATAAATCCACTGGTGAGGGAATAATCCGCTCTAAGGAGAAGCTTGACTGTGAGCTGCAGAAGGACTACACCTTCACCATCCAGGCCTACGACTGTGGGAAGGGACCAGATGGAGCAAACGCAAAAAAATCCCACAAGTAAGTCAGTGTGGGGTGGGCTGAGGGGAGGTTTGGCTCTGAGGGGTCTCCTGCCTGTGTTGATTTATGGTCTGTTTATGGAGAGTAAATGTGAACCAAGTGTTCATACTGGAAGGCTTTTCATTGTACCACAGAAAGGGTCAGCTTGGAAGGGACCACACTGCTCAAGCAAGGTAATAATGGTAGTAAGAAGAGCAGCCAAATGGACATGAACTGCTTGGACATCCCTTCATTTGTATTTTAGGTGGTACTTATTTTATTCCTTAGTGTCTCTGAATTTACATTAGAAAACCATGTGGTGATAGAAGCAGGGGAACTCTTGATACACTTAAAATTTGTCTTGAGTTTACAGTAGAGTTTGCATGGGATACCAAGCCTAGACATGTTTCAGAATTCAGTTTCTAAACCCAAAAAAGTGGTTCAAGAAGTCAGTTTATATTAAGCTTAACAAAATGCCAAAGCATACATGTGTCTATCATTTCCAGACAGGCTCACCAAAGAACCCAAGATCAGTAGTGTGGGGCTCATCTCTGCCTACATTAAAGAATAGGAACAAAGCAATCTTTAGCTTATCTTTATCTAAGGAAAAACCACAATATAAAATAAAATAGTCTCTAGAAAACCCACTTGGGACTGACACTCCGGTGTAAACATCTGCAGAGCATGTGGGAGATGAGCAGTTGTGTGAAGCAAAGAGAGGGGCATAAGTAAGATGAGGAATAGAGTAGCACAGGTCAGCATGGTGACAAACAAAACCTTGCTACTCTATAACTGAATGCTGCGAATAGGCAGCAAAATGCACAAAGGATTGCACTTGTGGAAAAGAGGGATGTCCCTAAACTCTGTTTGATGCTCTATTTGACTTTTGAAGGAAGTTTTCAAAGAGAGGGATAGCAACATCAACATAAGCATTAGAAAACTTATGCTTTTATGGAAGGACTGTAGTAATTGATTTCTTTATTAGTTTACTTTTCATTATTCATGTTTTCTCATTGATCATTGTCAGAAACCGCATTATTTTCCTGGTCTATGTGAACCAGCAATCAGTGACAGGCACAAAAGGATGAAATTCAAGATCCAGTCTGTTTAGGATTATCTAGCTGTGTGATGTGGCAAAGTCTATCTGCAACTTCTGGGATTCTTCCATTTAAATTGTCTGGTTTCTCATTTATACATCCAAGAAATAAGCCAGTTTTCTGTGTCTTACACAGCTGAGTACTTTATTAGCTGAAGAAAGCCAATCAAATGCACTTGACTGAGCTCTTAGTCTAAGACCAGTCTTAGCTGTCATTCTTGTTCACATAAAATAAAAATGGGGTGTTCATATCAAATACTCTGACAACAGGAAAAAACCAGGATTGTACTGTTCAAGCAAAAGCATGTTTTGTCATAGCTCTGTTTTGTTGGATTTCTGTAAAATGGCAGCAATTTGTTGGTTGCAATACAAGGGTTTGAGTTTTATTTGCAAATAATCAGCAATAGTAAACAAAACCTAGAACTACACTGAATTATATAGCAACTGGAGAAACACCCACTGCTCTCCTGGTTAGGGTAGTTGAGATTGCTGGGTTTATTAGTCATTGGTTGCTTCTTTGTGAGAGCTGGAATGCTGAAGGATGGCTTCATGTGGAAAAGAGGAAGCTGATTTGGCAGGATCTGTAATACCCTAAAAGCATTTCTTTGCACAGGAGAAAAGTGACAGTCGTTCAGAACCAGGTACAAATATTCCTGTTATCAAACCCCAAACCTTTGCATTCATGAGAGTAAGTGGATTGGAAGAAAAAAGGGCAAATAGAGTTTTTTCCTTGTTTAAAGTACCCAAGAAACAGACCTTCAAAACAAGTTTTCCTTTCTTATTCCTTGGTTTGACCTGACTGTGTAATTCTTGTGGCAGATAGTCTCTGGTAGTATAAATGTCCTTTACCTTCAATTCAGTGGTGTATTATGGGAAGACTGGATCGAGGTTAGTTGTAGGGAGGCCATTTGGAACACATTGCACTGGAACAGTGCAGGTTCAGAGCTGTCAGGCTGAAAGACTGACATGGCTTTGGTGGCAGAGAGGGAGCTGCTGTATCCCAGTGCTGGCAGGACAGGGTTTGCAGTCCCTGGGAGCCCTGTGTGTCATTGCAGGGCCACAGTCCATATCCAGGTGAACGATGTGAACGAGTACGCCCCGGTGTTCAAGGAGAAGTCCTACAAGGCCACGGTCATTGAGGGCAAGAGGTACGACAACATCCTCAAGGTGGAAGCTGTGGATGCAGATTGCTCCCCCCAGTTCAGCCAGATCTGCAGCTACGAGATTGTGACTCCAGATGTGCCCTTTGCCATCGACAAAGACGGTAAGAGATGGAGCCAGGGGCTGGGAGTGGCTCTCACTGGTCACCCAAACAACAGGAGACACCCTGCTCAGCAGGGGCTGGGCCTGAAGTCTGGTATGGAAAAGTCAAACAGTGCAGGGTAATTCACTTGCAGATGAGTCTGTTTGAGTCTGTATGAAGTACATAGGTGATACCTGGATGCATTTTATGCAGCAATGACCCTGAAGAATTATATTGATGTCTGACAACTGCCTTTTTTCTGTGTCAGGTTATATAAAAAACACAGAAAAGTTAAGCTACGGTAAAGAACATCAGTATAAACTGACAGTAACAGCCTATGACTGTGGGAAGAAGAGAGCTGCTGAGGATGTGTTGGTTAAAATTAGCATTAAGCCTACGTGCAAGCCTGGCTGGCAAGGTTAGTTTGCTCTCCTTCCTTTCTGCTTTTAGCATTTGCTGGTACCTTCAGTTAAACATGAGAGATCTTTAATATTGTTTCTTTGGATAAATACTCAGGTTGGAGCAAAAGAATAGAATATGAGCCTGGCACTGGTTCTTTGGCTCTGTTTCCTGGGATGCATTTGGAGACGTGTGATGAACCAATAACCTCAGTTGAAGCAACGGTGGAACTAGAAACCAACCATATTGGTAAAGGCTGTGATAGAGACACCTACTCTGAGAAATCCATCCACAGGCTCTGTGGTAAGAAGGCTTTTGTTAAAATAAAAGGGGTCTTTCTTGCATACTAGCTTTTCTTTGAATTTTATGTTAGACCAGAAATCAATGAGTAGATCAGGTCTTCATTTGCATGTAGTTTCCTTCAGTTCATTTCCTTACTGGCAGCAAAAGGCATGAAATTGCCTGAAGGTGACTTCTACAATAATTCTCAAATGTGATAAAGAATCTCCTTTCTTCTGCCTCTCTGCTGTCTTATGTAGACTAATAATGCCCCTTGCACAAGATTCATGTTCAAGAACTGAAAGAATATGTGTGGAAGGGTATAGTCATTAAAGCCTCTCTGTTTTTCTGAGCATGATGGATGTAATGCAACCTGAGAAATACATGCTGAAAAATTAGAGAAAACCAAGAAGGAGTGGTTTGGAAAAAAATGGTTAACTTGGGTCAGATAAATTTATACTATGCTTGCCCTAGGAATAAAGGCCCTTGGCATCAACTTATGCTGCAATTAAAGGTTTTTTATAAAAAGTCAGTGAATCCTTTGTAGCCATGTGGAAGAATTGAGATTACGGCATAAATTATCACTCATTATTTATGTCTTCAACCTCAGTTGAAAGTAATTGGAAGTCTGAATAGCATGTAACCCCAGAGACCCAGGCAATTCCTGCTCTCTTCCCTGACTGAGGTCAGTGTGACGTTAAAGGTACCTGCTGCTGACTGTGCTGTGAGCTGGGAGGGGGTGCTTAGGCACTCTCTTCCCTGGATCAGTGCTGCTCTCACAGCTAAGTACAGTGTCTCCAGAAAGGCACTGTGCTCCTGGGTCTGAGGGACAAGGGGCTTTCACGAAAGGGTTCCTGAAACAGAGGCAAAGTCAGTTTCTACAGCTGTGGAGATGGAAACTGTTTTGCTTATTATGAGATTAGTTGTCTACCCTGAAGTCAAATTTGTGGAAGTTACCATGGTATTAGATGTCTGTAATTTGTGCCACATTATTTAAAAGGAGAATTGTTTGATGGGTGATGGTAGTGCATAATCCTGACAGTTGGTGCTGAGAAATTCGTGCGGAGATAAACAGTTGAATTTGAAACCAGTGGTGGTCTTTTAAATTTCTGTTTCATTTGAGCATTTGTGTTGTAGGTGCTGCTTCTGGCACAGCTGAGCTGCTCCCCCCTCCAAGCAGTGCAGCTAACTGGACTGTGGGGCTGCCCACGGATAATGGCCATGACAGTGACCAGGTCTTCGAGTTTAATGGCACACAGGCTGTGAAGATTCCAGATGGTGTTGTCACAGTCAATCTGAAAGAGCCCTTCATGATTTCAGTATGGATGAGGCATGGGCCCGGAACCAAAGAGAAAGAGACAATTCTGTGCAATTCAGACAAGACAGGTTTGTCAATACTTAAATTATAAACAGTCTTTTGGTTGGTTGGTTTTTTATGTGCTCTGGCAGTGTATGTGACAGTGTTTTCTCTACCTTAGGGTTTTCTTGGAATTGAAATAAAGTTGACTTAAAAAATGACTATTGTGCTTATGTATAGGCTCAGCCTTAGATTACATAGCTTCAGATTGAACAGGCTTGTTTTTCTCCAATTCTATTTCAGTTTACATTATGCACTTCTGCTGTGGTGGATTACTTATTCTGGCAATGCAGCCTCGAGTTTGCATCTCTAAAGATAGCCTTGTTCTTGATGCTGCCTAAAAACACTAAGACACACATATCAGGTCTAGTGACAGCATTTGCTACTGTATCTGTTTTTTTCCTAGGAGGATATAATTTCTCTTTCTCCAGAGATGAAGTTTTTTTTGTTCTGTGTATAATTTCAGTCTCTGCTTATGACACAGAAACAATAGTTTTGAAAATGCTATTAATAAGAAGGAAATGTGATAACCCTGTTTCCATAATTGCCATTTGTAACAAAAAACCTCTTCTGTTTGCAAATAGAGCTCTTTTGCTCCTGCTGACAGGTTTATCTCTGGCTCTTCAGTGCTGTACCTTGGTTTAGGTGGGTTTGGATAGAAACACGTCTGTCTGTTCTGCAGCCTTAAAGAGTGTTTGCCCTCACTACTACTGCAGATGTTTTATGTTCCTCTTACTGTGCCTGATTTTCTTCTACATTGATTACTGCCCATCAGTTACTTTGAGATTTAAGTGTGAAATTGCAGAAAGGTGGATTTTGTCCCAGAGGTTTGCAGACAGTAATGCTGTTAACTCAAACTGCTGTGCAGATATGAACCGGCACCACTACAGCCTGTACGTGCACAGCTGCCGCCTGGTCTTCCTGTTCCGCCAGGATCCCTCCGAGGGAAAGACCTACAAACCTGCCGAGTTCCACTGGAAACTCAACCAGGTGGGTCTGGAAGGGTGCTTGGTAGAGTGCCAGACTGAAAGCCACTGAAGGCTGATGCCCCTGGTACTGTACTTGTCCATAAATACTTTCTGCCACTCCAAACTCCTGATGGCCTGTTTATAGAACCCAACAGTGCTTGCTTTACTTGATCTAGTGTCAGATTTACCTTCACCTTTTCGTCTTGAATATGAAGTAGAAAATAAAGTGTCAGTCTTACAGCTGTGATGTTAGTTATCTTCACTAAATGCATTCTTAAGGTGGAGTGCATGAGAAAACAGGAGATATTTATTCCAGGTTGTTTATAGCATTCAAGCACTTCTGAATATGTGACATTTTCCCAGCCCTCTGGATCTGAGTTATAGTCAAGTTTTTTTTTAACAGTTGCTCTCAGCAAATACCTGTCCTTTGTCAAGTCATGTTGTCCTATAACAGTATTTCAGGATGTGCATGCATGTAGATACGTATTTTTAGATTGGAATATGCTGTTATTTAATATAGAAATTAAAGGAAAGGAACTATGTGCAGCTTCCTGTATTGGCAACAGAATAAAGAAACTTTTTATTAATGTTTGGCAGTCAGTTTGCTTTTCAGATGTGTGCCATGTGTGTGAAAGATCAACCGTGTCTGTACAGGCTTGTATTATAGGTCGTTGGTACATCTGCATGTATGTTTATGTAAAACATGCACCAGATCAGTTACTGAGCTGTAATGGGGGAAAAAAACGACAGTAGAATTTTTAAAACTCTCTCCGCTCAGGTGTGTGACAAAGAGTGGCACCACTACGTTGTCAATGTTGAATTTCCTGCGGTGACTCTTTACGTGGACGGTGTTTCCTATGATCCTTTCCCAGTCACTGAGGATTACCCACTGCACCCTTCCAAGATAGAAACACAGCTGGTGGTTGGGGCATGTTGGCAAGGTAACTATTTACAATTGTTACTTCTAATTAACTGTTTTTAATGAAATCTTTGCGGTTATCTAGAAGTACCCAGCAGATCTTTTAGTGCATGAAATTTAACTTGTTTTGCCTCTCACAGATTGTTTTTGCTCCAAGCTGGTGTCATATATTTCCTCTGAGTAATTTTTTCCATGCGTGTGTGTTTGTTTTCTCGTTGGCCACAGGTGTGTAACTACAAGGCTGCTCACCAGCCGGTATTCTGTCAACCTGATTTTTGTGGTGGCCATGGGAATACTGATAGCCTGTTTTTAATAATAGTTGTAACAGTACCTCATATACTTCAGATTACTAAGCAGAACACTTCATTTCAAGTAGGCTGAAAAGCATCTTTTAGGAAAAGTGTTCTCATCAATGGAAGCCTGTCCAGCAGACAGCTCTGCAGAGCAACACAGCAGTACTGTCTCTTGGGTATTTTACCATTTCTGCTTATAAAAATAGACATCTGCTTTATTGTCTGCTCTATTCAGGCTGCTCTAAGTTATATATACAGCTCACCTTCAAGGAGTGAGAGATTCTATCCTTTTAACATTTATTTTAAAAATTTAAAAGCCAATTTTCATTTTTGGTGCTTCCATCTGATAAATTGACTGCTTAATACATGTGATGCTATTACTGATTAAGAAATCTGTGTTGATAATGGCTTCTTTTAATCAGCTTTCAATACCTTTTGGTGATTTGCTGTATTAGTCTGGATCTCACCTTAATTTCCCCTCAAATGCTGCTTGTGTGTGGGGCTCTTTGGGTTGTGGTGCCATGACTGTTCTTGTAACAACACAGTGATATGTCTTCCCTGCATTGCAGCTCTTTGTTTTTCCATGAACTCACAATCTTTGAGAAGCTAGGTCCAATATAAACAACTTTGGGAGATGTGCTGCTTTGTACTTGCTGGGATTAAAGAGTTTGCCAAACTGTAACTACTTGGTCCTTTCCCTATTGTCCTATTCTTTGTCTTGCTTCTCTACAGAATATACAGGAAATGAAAATGACAATGAAACTGTGCCCGAGACCTCTGCAGGTTGCTGGAGTTTTTTCCCTACTGTTTTATTTCATTTTTAAGCCAAGACATTGCTTCATCTCGCACACAGCATGAAATGCAGGCACTGCATTCGGGCCATTGACCTTCACATAATCCTCTCCTAGGCTTGTGTCTTCATTGTGCTTCTATTTGCAGAGCATCATCAGCTGACTTCTGCTTGGTTTTGGGGGGGGGTTTTTTATTTGTTTTGTGTATTTTTTGGTTGCATCCAAATGTACCTCCATGTAAAAATCTGCAACTATTGTGATTGCAGTGAAGTGGTGTAAAAAAGTTACTGATGTAAAATATCAGCTATAATCTCTTTCATCCAGTTTTGTTAAAGCATAAACACACGTCATCCTATATAAATGTATTATTTATGCATGTAAGTATGTGTCTATATTACAGAATTTATTCATTGCATTGGGAAGGACCTCTGGAACTCAGTTACCTTTGCTGCTCTCTCAGAACAAGATTGATTTCATATTTAGATCAGGCTGCTCATAAAGACAGACCTGTAATTTACAGGGGATACTCATGTGGTCAGATATTTATATGAAATTCTTATTACAGTGAATGAGCAAAAAAAGCTTTGGCTGCCAGGTATTTCAGATTGGCTGCAGGGTTATTTCCTCATAACAAATTTTAGTGATAGTTCTGTGGGTTTTGTGTCTTGAGTTAAGATACTTAAAGTGAGCGTGTGTTTTTAAAAGTGAATGCAAGATATGTAGCCTTCCTGTGAAGTTTAAGAATTGCTGGAATAGTCTGGATGTAACTGGCAAGAGGTTTCTAGCTGTGCATCACATTTTAATTTGGCAAGGAGGCAGCAGCATCCAGAGGCTTCAGAATCTGAAACTGTATGGAAATTGCATAATTTGTAACAGGAAATTTTACCACTGAATATTTTTTTGAGTTATACCAAGGTTTATCACTTAGAATCTTTAAAAACAAGCTTAGACATATTTCTAAAATCAGGTTGCTTAGTAAGTAATGGGCTTGAAATACACATTTCCAGGTGGTGTTTTGTGACACCAGGATTTAACAAGATGGACTGGGTGATCATTGTGACATCATCCTCAAAAACATTAAGGAATAAAGGGCTTGTTAGTTGCCCTTATCAGCCTTAACTCAGATATCTAAAAATGAGCAACCTGAGTTTAAACTGCTCACTTGAGTCTGCAGAGATAAGATGGCCCCTTTAGAGGGGACTGGTAACTCTTGGTCACCTCTGAGTGAGCTGAATGACTTTGTAAAGTTCTTTTCTGCCCTTGAAATGTAGGGAGAGCCTGTAGTGCTGCTTTAGGTGGAGATCCCTCACACCTGGAGGGATAATGCCCGGTGTCCTGAGTAGAAGGAGGTGTTACCTCAGCAAGGAAATGGAGGTTTCATGGTTCATCCCATTGATTCTGTGTTTGATTTCTGAGCACCACCTCACTGTATGGGGCTTCTTTTAAAATGTTTGTCCTGGAACAGTCAGTTCACGGTGGCCACAGCTCTCTGAAGGCCACGTGCATGGTGAACTGTTCAATTCTTTCTTTATGCCTGACCATAATCACAAGGTTAACACCCAGAATGGATGAACACTAACCCGCATGTGTATAATACTCTGTGTATCAGCTGGCATCCTTGTTGTTTTATAACAGAAAAAGCAAAAAGAATCAAAACAAGTGAAGATTTTTCCTCCCTTGTTTTTTGAAGGTGGTGAACTGCGCATGGCTCAATTTTTCCGAGGCAATCTGGCAGGGTTGATGATTCGTTCTGGTAAACTGGAGAACAAGAAGGTGATTGATTGCCTCTACACCTGCAAAGAGGGGCTGGATTTGCAGATGGCTGATGGTGTTGGCAAAGGTGTGAAGGTAAAGTTGCATATGAACAAAGGAGAACGTTTATATTCCTTCCTGGATAAGAGGCACAAGTTTTACTGGCAAAGTTAACAGGGTGTCCCAAATATAACAAGCTCATCTCTTCTGGCATTTTGCATTAAAATGACATAAAACTAGGAAATTTTTCTTGTATAAACATGGTCTTAGAAACGAAAGTTACTCTGTTGTCTTTTAAGTCTTGCAGAGGAACTCCATGTTTATAAGCCTCTGTTTTCCCAGCTGTGCAGGTTGTCTAATAAGAGATCTTTAAAAAGCAGCTTCTTAAAATGAGATTATTTGGCTTTTTCAGTGCCAAGATAGCATGAATAGAGCTATATTTCTCCTTTATGCTAGTTGTCTCTCCTCTGTATTACTAGAACCAGAACTATGATACGTGCTTAGATTTTTTCTTAAAGAATGAAATACCAAATACATTCCACTGGGATGAGGCAGTGAGTAGGGAATTTTGACTGTGTGCCACAAGGCCAGGGAATAATGACCCTGTTACTTTGAATATGGATGTATTCATTGGTGCTGAACTGCAGTTTGGATTGCCACCTCACGTCACTCAGTTGGGTGTTCTCTTACGGTTTTCTTCCCTTTTTTCAGATCCACATGAACCCGAGCCAGTCAGCGCTGACCATAGAGGGGGATGACATTGACAGAGTTGACAGGGCCATGCAGCACATTTCCTACCTGAACTCCCGGCAGTTCCCAACCCCCGGCATCCGCAGGCTGAAGATCACCAGCACTGTCAGGTATGTCCTGGTGCTGAGCAGGAGCATCCCTGTGCAGTGCTGGGTGTGCTGGAGCCTGGTGTGCATGGGTCTCACTTATGAGAAACAGAGCAGTCCTGGGCTATGCCACCATCCCACATCTCCATACAGCAAAGGTTTTAGACACCAGCACTCTGCTTTCTGCCTGAGAATGAAGTAGGGAGTGTGTAAGATGGGGAGGAAAGAACTGCCAGAGTGCTGGGAGAGTCTCCAGTGTCACAGCTTCATTAAAGGGGTTACCTGTGGCTCTGAGTCAGAATGTAGAAATGAGGCCAAATGGTAGCTGTAAGTAAAAACTAATTTTAAGATTGCTCCCTTGGTGGCTATTTCATACCTTCCAGGGCAGCTGATGAATTTATCTAAGATTCTTGGGTCTGAGACAGCTTTTCAAAAATTTATAAGGCAATTACTGTGTGTAATTGTGCTTCCCTTTGAGATAACCACCTTGTCTGCAAAACTGCTTCTGTCTCTCAGGTGTTTCAATGAAGAGGCCTGTGTCTCCATTCCCTCTGTGGAGGGGTATATCATGGTCTTGCAGCCAGAGGAACCAAAAATCAGCCTGAGTGGCATCAACCACTTTGCCCGCTCAGCCTCGGAGTTTGAGAGCTCCGAGGGCGTTTCCCTGTTCCCGGAGCTTCGCATAATCAGCACCATCACCCGGGAGGTGGAGCCGGAGGGGGACGGGGATGAAGATCCTACAGGTAACCTGTAAATCCTCACCTCACTCAGTGATCCTGGGGGAGGAGCTTCCTCCTGCAGAGAGCTGTGGATTTCTCTTTTAATACAGAATCCAGTAAGGGAAAAGAAGGTGTAGATTCTCTGGTCTGGGCTAAGAAAAAGTTACCTGGAAATGATAATAAGTCCAGGCCTTTATCCTCATTTAAATATCCCTTGTTTGTCATTTGTATTTTATTTTTTAAATCACTGTTTTATGAATACTCCTCAGGCCCAGATTTTAATATTTGTTCTGGTGTTTCTGCTTAAATCTTTGACTTTTTTTCTGCTTTTTAGTCCAAGAGTCTTTGGTATCTGAAGAGATCATGCACAACCTGGATACGTGTGAGGTAACAGTGCTGGGAGAGGAATTAAATCAGGAACAAGAGAGCCTGGAGATTGACATGACACGGTTGCAGCAGAAAGGCATTGAGATGAGCAGTTCCAACCTGGGCATGATAATCACAGGTGAGAGTTCCTGCTGCTGCTCTTGGGAGGGTCTGAAGGGACTGACAAGGAGAGCAGTTCTAGAGAGGTGGTTTGTAACACCTTAGTCCAAATAGTTAATTTTTTTAGAATTTCAAGCTTGGACTATCTTTAGAATTCCAAGCACAGCAATTCTGTGGAAAGATGTGATTCTAGAACCTTCCTTCTGTTCTTTTCTCTGTCCCAAATAGCAGGTCACTGGACTGTGGAACTGCAGTTAGGCTTTGCTGCAGCAAAGGGTTGTTCCTCCCACAGATAATCCAGTGCCTAGGAACAGGCATCATTCCTTTCTGTTCAGAGTATGTTGAAGTATTCCCTAGAAAAGCTCCCAGAATCGCTTCAAAGACTCACTGGGTTAAGGATTTTACCACAAAACAAATCCACACGATTCCAGTGGAGCCACACATGAGTGTCAGTGGTGTTACCATCTCTGTACTCCTCGAAAATCTGTCAGCCAGGAAATCTTAGGTGAAGTGGAGGAACGTTTGTGCAGTGTGTGAAGTTGTGCCAGTGTTCTGCAGAGCAGTGCTGTACCTGTGTCTCTCCCCACAGGGGTTGACACCATGGCTAACTACGAGGAGGTTCTGCACCTGATCCGCTACAGGAACTGGCACACGGCATCTTTGTTTGACAGGAAGTTCAAACTGCTCTGCTCTGAGCTCAACGGGCGCTACGTCAGCAACGAGTTCCAAGTGGAGGTGTGTGAGCTGCCCCGAGAGGCTTCGGGGCAGGGATGGCTCAGGAGGAGGGAAGTTCTTACCTCAGCTGATAGATAATTGATCAATTCATGGTTTAGATTTTGTCCTGTAAATAAACATTAGGAAATGTGAGCGTTTCAGGCAATATTTTATATATAAATGTGGTTTTAGGGCCTATATTTCAGCTTGAAATGAAATTGTTGTTTTGTAGAAGAAATAGTGTGGCTAATGGAGGTGTGAAGGTGAAAAGGTTGCATTCAAAACCCCCGGAGTATTAATTTAGCAAATTGAGTGAGAGTGATGCTACCAGAGAGCTTTTGTGTGTCTCTTCTGGGATGCCACAGAGGAACGTGCTGGGCCCTTCACTGTTCTGCTTGTGTGATGTGTAAATTTCTGATACTAAGGGCTTATATTAAAGCACAAAGAGGCTAAAATTGCATTTCCTCTGCAGCAGGGTACAGGCTAATTATTATGTAGTATGCTTACATCAAATACATGGAAATACAGCAGAAAATGGCATTAAAGGCACTAACATTTTAATTTTTTTCTCCATATTTTTTATCTCTTCAGAATTAAATTATTGGGTTTCTGGAGTTTAACACTTTTTGTTTGTCCCTAGGTGAATGTTATCCACAAAGCCAGCCCAGTGGAACATGCCAATCACATTGCTGCACAGCCACAGTTCATTCACCCTGTGCATCATTCCTTTGTTGATCTCTCTGGTCACAACTTGGCAAACCCTCATCCCTTTTCAGGTCAGGATTCTCAGCCGCTGAAGTTGAGCTGTTTTTTTGTGGTGTTGCAGTTTTTTTTCCCAGAGTTGACACCAGTGTGTTGGACTAATAAACCAGGCAGCTGCTCAGTCCTGTTCTTCTGTTGCCCAGGCAGGGAGGAGTTTTCAGAACCCTGGAAATTCCCTTTCCGGCCAGCAGAAGAGCTTTCTGTTGGGGGGTGTGTGTGTGTTGGAAAAGGGGAGGAGACTGCAAGACCTCCAGAAAATGAGGGACTGGGACAGTTTCTTCTGAATGGCAGGAGGAAAGAATTGCAGTGCTATTCCTTTGATGAGTCATGGTATCTGCCCTTTCTGTTTTAATTACATTAATTTGGCAAGGGTGTAGGATGTGAGAGGAAGAAAAATAGGCAATTCAGAGAGGAGTCTGTGTGGTAGAATGTGCTTTCCAAGTGTTTTCAGTCCTTCAGATTGATGTAATTATATTTAAGGAACTGGGATCTAGTTCTTACTTTTCTGCTGACTTTTTAAGTGGCTGTAGACAAACTGCCTTTGTGTAATAGATATAAAATATAATAATATACGTGAAATACTTGTATAATGCTATTTCCCCTGGCAGGTGATGGGAAGGGGAGTAGTTGTTAGCACAGTGTAAGAGTTACCAGTGCTGTGTTTTGTGGCTGCAGTTGTCCCCAGCACAGCCACCGTGGTGATCGTGGTGTGTGTCAGCTTCCTGGTGTTCATGATCATCCTGGGCGTGTTCCGGATCCGCGCCGCGCACCAGAGAACGCTGCGGGACCAGGACACGGGCAAGGAGAACGAGATGGACTGGGATGACTCTGCTCTGACCATCACTGTGAACCCCATGGAGGTAACCCTGGCCAGCTGGTGGCCTTTTCCAGCTGGAGTAGGTGTGGTTGGCCGTGGAGAGAGGAGGAGAGCAGAACCAGCCCTGAGCACAGGACAGAGACATTAGCTGGGAATTCAGAATGAACGTGCCAAATGCCAAGAGCAGTTGGGGATCTTGCAGGGGTTAGAGTTTCATGATGCAGAATGGGATTTTACAGGCCAGTGTCCAGCACTAGTGTTCATCATGTGCACGATGCCTTAAACACAGCCTGCTGTTGTCTAAACTTGAAGGAATTTATTGTCAAAATATCTGTGTTTATGATGTTTCCTTCTCCTGTGGCTGACATCTGAGTTTTTAGGAAACTGGGAACAAGAAAGATGTGTGGCCTTCACACTCTGTCTCCTATTGTAAGATCCTTTTCCAGTAGAATTTGCAGTAGTGGATCACCCTTCAGAGCCACTTAGTGTAGAGTGCCAGGATTGACAGCAGTGTCACAGAACTGCTTTACAGAGTGCTACTTCCTTTGTCTTTTCTGCTTTCTGCCTAATTCCTGCTGAACTTCTAAATCCAGCAAGGAATCTGCAATAGCTCTTCCTCAGTATAGTGCCTTGAGTAAAGAACAAAAAGAATTCTGGCAAGTATGGTAATGACAGCTAATTTTTGTCTGAACAGACTTATGAGGATCAACACAGCAGTGAAGAGGAGGAGGAGGAGGAGGAAGAAGAAAGTGAAGATGGAGAAGAAGATGACATCACTAGTGCAGAGTCTGAAAGCAGTGAGGAGGAAGAGGGAGAGCAGGAGGAGGACCAACAGAATGTTAACAGACAGCAGCAGCTGGAATGGGATGACTCTACTCTCAGTTATTGATTCTAGCTGCTCCCTTTGTCTTTACCTTCCCACTCTAGAAGACTCCACTGTTACACACTCCATTGGTACCAAGGATTCATGGTGTTTAAAACAAAAAAATTCATTCTGGCCAGTAGATTGAACCCCCTCACAAGCTGTGTTTGTGTTCTGTCAGCTAGTTCCTGATGTGTAGGGTTGTAGTTAGCACCTCTTCCTTCAGCCATGCCTCAGTGACTGGATTTTTTTTACGCTCTGTGAGGAACCACCTTGCACTTTTTTCTTCATGTCATCTCAGCTAAGTGACTCTACAGCTCTGTAGCCATTGCACATGAATTTCTGAACTGTCTTTTTTTGCTCAGTGAAACAAACTTGGCTTTGTTCTTTTTTCTCTTTCTAAAAGATGCAAAGATTGCTTGTTGACAAAGGGTAAAGCTGCTCATTTCAGCCTGTTGATTTAATTTTTCCCCAAATTAGTGCATGTGTAAAGTGGCAGAATGAGGTTAATATGTAGAAGATTAACAAGACTTTTTAATATTTTGTAAATATATTGGAACTATGTAATTATGTCATTTGTGGTAGTGAAAACAGGGATTGGGGTTTAAAACATGCTAAAGTGAAAGATCATGCAGCATGAACTATTCCAAGTCTCATCCTACTGCAGCAGGAGCACGGGCACAGTTCTTAGTGTAGATGTTCAGTAACTCTGTCTTGGCCTTGACTGCAATGTGCGCTCATGCCCCGCTCTCCTTGAACTCCTTCCTTTTCTTTCATCTCCTTTATTTTACAGAGGGAACAGACAAGCTTGTGAGAAGTTATAAAGGCTTTAGGAGCCTCTGCAGAGGTTCAGCTCTCCTGTGCATGACAGTTTGTTTTTAATTTTATTTTTTTCTCCAATTAAGGCTTGCCATAAAGGTTTTTAAGTTATTGGGGAAATAACACTATGTGGATGGTGGGCAGATCTGTGTGTTGTGGCTGTGGGGTGCTGCCACAGCTCCTGGTAGTTCAGGGAGGGTGCCTGGGCTCCAGTGTGGGCTGCTCACACTGTGAAGAGGTTGGGTGTAGGGGACTGATTGGAGCTGGGAAGTCTGAGACCTGGGCACCTGGGCTACCAGTCTACATGGAGAGGGATTTGGAGGTTTTTTTTGTTGTTCATTTTTTCTGATTTGGATGTGGGAGGGCTTGGGGTGTAGCCGATACCACTGAACACTCCTGCTCCTCCCCTGCAGCCCCTTGTACAGTAATTCAGATTGTCGGTGTTTTAAGCCTTTGTTTACACTTAGTAATTGTGTTTTCCTGCTGGTGAAAAACTGTAGCATAAATTTTCCAACCAGAAAACCTTGGGAATCATGTTAATTCATGTGATTTGGGTTGTTTCTGATCCCAGTTCCAATTTGGGGTTGCAGAGGGCAGCAGCTGGAAGGTGCAGACGTGGAGGGGGCTGGTTTTTCTGTCAGGCAGGGTTGTTTAACTTTATTTGGTCTGATGCAGAGTCGTGAATAAAGAATTTCTGCTTGATCTCTATGGAGGTGGATTAAAGAGTAACTTGTTCTGCCTGTAACAGGAGCCTGGGACTGCATTCCCTGCTGAGCATGGTAAGCCAAGCACCAGCGTTTGCTCGTGGGTGTGGGTGCAGAGCCCAGCGTGTCCCAGCCAGGCCAGGGCAGGGCCAGAGAGGGGGCTCAAAGGGTGCTGAGGAACAGAGAGAGAAAAGATCAGGCTTGAGCCACACGTTTGTACAGCTGGATTTCCAGAGCAGTCCTGCTGTTTCCTACGGGGATGGACAGGTTTGCTCTGGGGGAACCTGGCTGAGGAGTGCCTTTACAATGGAGATGGACCTGGCAGCAGGGAAAGAACCCACACCAGAGCTTACTGGGTTTTTTTGGGGTTTTTTTGTTTTTGTTTTTGTTTTTTTTTTTAATGTAAAATTTTAGATTTCTAAAATGGGAAAATGGTTTTGACTACTTATGTGGTAATTAACTGCTAGTTTTAAGTAAACTGGGAAACTTTTAACTTATGTCTGACAGTTGTCCTGTGTTAATGTGTAGAAGACTTATCCTTCCATATACTGTTGCTGTAGCTGCTGTATTTTAGACCAAAACTGATCATGACTTAATGGTAATACTGAGGGGTTGTAATGTCCTGATGCAGTTTGTAGCCACTGTGGGTATAACTTTTCAGATGTGTATATTGGTAACAGGTCAGTTTGGAAAGTCTATAAGCTACAATAAATTTCTGGTTCTAAAGGTTGTCTGCATTTTTTATTTTACTGAGTGAAGTAACGTAGCATCTAATTATATCAGCTGTGTTAATTTGCCTCTGTTGGGGGAGTAGGAGAGCTTTGTGGTCGTTGCTCTCAAGCACAGGAGGACTTTGTAGCATTTGTGTACAATTAGTCAATTTTTTTTATTTTTTATTTACAAAACATGTACCTAAAGCAACTGAAAAGCTAAACATGTAAACATTCTCTTGCAGAACCACAGTTTGGCTTAAAAAAATACTTCTGTTTTCAAAGGCAACAGAATAAGCACAATCAGTTTGTACAGAGTTAAAAAAAAAATAATGACAGAAACATCTCTAAATAAATAGAAATAGGTCTATCATTCTGAGCATATTTATAAAAATGAGAAGCCACTTGTACTGGAATGGAATATTTTTGAAAGTTATTAAAGTTTCAACCTTTAGTACAATTCAGCTTGCTGAAAACCATCAGGTGAGCTGCTGCTTTGTGAATTTGGAGTCAAAGGCTCTTTGCTGACCCCACAGAGCTGTCAGAGATTTCTCCAAGATACTCTCCCAGAGTGCACAAGGAAGAAGGTCCACATGAGGACTCACTGAATTTTTACTGCTTGTAGGTAAGTCAGGTTTCCAGCCTAAGTAACCACTGTCAAACTGTGCTCAGTTCTTGCAGTTGATACTGATACACCTTTGTGTTATTGCACTTCTCAAAGTGAAAGACGGGACAGGAGCCCCTGCTCTAAAATCTGTGAGGGCCTGACATTTCTGCTCTGAGACCTGGGAGGGACTGAGGAGAGCAGGGTCCCAGTGCTGCAGCATCCTGAACACCAGGCTCTGGCACTGCAAGAAAATTGCTTTTCCAGCTCTGGAATTGTAGTGTCTTCCCTTCCACAAGAACCTGATCGGGGGTGTGGTTTCAGTGCATCTCACCTTGCACAAGGCCCAAGATTTTTTCACATACTTTCTGCTCTGTAAATTAGTTTAATAAGCAAGGAAATAGCAACATTTACTCTCTAGAATGGAGCAGAGGCACAGGACTGTTGTTCACTGCTCAGCCTGCATAGAGCTCTAAATCCTGCAGTATTTCCCTCTGGTACCAAAGCTGCTGTTGGAGCCTGAGTGCTTCAGTCACAGTATCATCTGAAGGTGTAGGAAAAGGGGCTCTCCCAGGGTTAGATTAAATTAAAATGAGGTGTCCTCTAAGCCAGGATTGCTGCTTCTACCAAGAGGTGCTTGAGAGGCAAGAGTTTGTATGAATAGATCCAAACCAGAACAGACCTCCCAGCTTAACATCTTTTATGAAAAGAAGCAGTAAGTACTTTAATTTGAAAATGCAGTATTAGAGTTTTCAGGTTTGAAACCAAAATAAATGCAGAAATTCAGGAATTACTTGAGGCTCAACTAAAGCCCAACTTTGGACAGCAAAGTGAGTACCTGATCCAGTGGCCACTCCAAAGCTGCTCTTGTGCCATCAGTTCTAGACAACAAGAGGTGAGTTCCAGCTCAGTTTCAGAACGCTTTGGGCTCTGGAGCAGACAGAAAGCAGTATGACAGCCTGGATGGATGTTTTTATCCTATCTCAAGGCAGCGTGAAACCATTTGTCCAAGTCAGCTTTGGTGTGCTTTGAGCTGACCCACATCAGTGGCCACTGGCACAGGGCAGTAGGGGTGACCACGTGTTTGTTAAATGCCTCTAAGCTGTAAGAGTGGTGACCTAGATGGTGGCCTACAGGCACGGGGGAATCTCTGTTCAGCTAAATTTTCAAGAAAATAGAAATACAGACATGAGCACACTGGAGGGATGTTACAACTGCCTCAACTCTTCCATTGAAAGATGTATTTGAAGCTTAAGGAGTTCTCAAGGGTACAGTAGCTCTACCTACCTTTACTGTATGCAGTAGTTTTATTGCCTCACGTCTCTCCCTTGTCCCCCAGAGATCAACAGCAGCCACAGTGGTGTGGCTGAGGACAGGCCAAGAGTTTTTCAGTCATGCAGCAATGTCTGATCTCTGGGAACAAGGTGGGGGGGATCTTCCACACTGCACCCTTCTTCAGTCTTTAGGAGGCTGTGGGTGCTGGGCTCGGGGGTGTTACATTCTCTGAGCAGGGGCAGGCTCCTGCTCTACTGCCTGTTGTCTTTGGATACGTTGTGTGCCAGCCAGTTCACTTTGGTTTTCCAGCTCTCTCGCAGGGCTTCATTAAACTTCAGTCTGAAGTGCTTCAGTGCCTCCTCATCAGTTTTCCCAAGGGCCAGGGAGTCCTGCGGGCAAGAGGCAGAAATCAATGCACAGCTGAACAAGTCACACTGCTCAACCAGTGAGATGTTTATTCACTAAGAAATTACTCCATTGAAAGGAGGAATAGAATAGCCATCAATAGTTTTTAATTGTTTCTGTAGTTGCAGGAGGTTTTTTTCTCTGATAAACACTTGCACCCTCTGCTTCTGTTGGTGCAGGGAAAGAGCAGATTGTGCATTGCTCTTGTACAAAGTGTTCTGCAGCTGCCATGGATGGGTGGTTATGACTCATAGGGCAGACTAGGAAATGAGAGCCAAGGGCTTTGTCTCCTTTACTGCAAGCTGGCACCTGCTGCCTTCGTGGTGGAGAACCTGAATAGATTTCAGAGCACCAGGAGCTGGCATTTCTGATATCCTGCATGTGGCCATTGGACATCCACTCACTGTTCCTGGAGCTCATCTGCTTCTAAGAAGCTGTCCCTGCACACTGAACTCCTCCTCCTCACCCAGCCACAAGATCAGGTGTGCAGTTTTAACCTCCTACCTTTAGGTACTGGATGTCTTTGGAGCAGCTGAGCTCGGGCAGCCCAGCAGCTTTCATCAGTGCAAAGAGGTGAAGGAAGAGGAGCCCGTGGCGCCGCAGGATCATGTAGGCCCTTTCACAGTAACCTCTGAACCTGGGGTAAAGCAAAGCAAAGCTTTTGTAAAGCAAAGCCACGTAGTCTGAACCCTGCTTTTATTTACTTTCATGTGTACAGGCAGCTTTAGGCTGCGTATTGCTGGAAATAAATGCTAAAAATTTAGAGCTCCAAAAGCTGAAGTCAAGTTTAACTCCCAGCACCTACCTTTCAAACTTCTCGTTGTTGTTAGTTTTTCCTTGCTGGATGACATGCACAAAGTCATAGGTTAAGATGAATGGAACTCGTTCTCTATTAATACCAAATTTAGTCTTGAAGTTCCCCAAAAAGTGACCAAAATCAATATGGAACAGCTGCAAATAAGAAAAAATACTTTCAGAATATTACCTATGCTGAGTTCTCATCACAGTTACTGGAGTCAGCAGCTCCTGCCCATAGGGCTGTGGGAGAGATAAAAATGACCTTGCCCCTGGCCCTCTCTGGGGCGAGATCCCCGTGCTCAGACACTCCCAGGTTACCTGCCCTGTCTCCCTGACCATGATGTTGTCGCTGTGCCGGTCCCCAATGCCCAGCACGTAGGTGGCCACGCAGTACCCGGCACAGGACAGGGTGAACTCCTCGATGGCTTGGTCCAGGGCATCTCTAGAGAGGGTAAGAAAGAGTGAAAGATAATTCTGCTTAGACTCCAGTACTGCCCCACGGGGAGAGCTGGTTGCAGCTGCAGGAGAAGGGAGGGAAGCTCGTTTGGATTGCTGTACTGCTCTCTGGAGGCAGGGCTCCCACCCCTGCTTTGCAAAAATGAACTGCACTAACTGTCTGTAACTGAAGGGGTCTGGATAAGGTTGTGGCCACCATCCCAACGGAAATGGGAGCCACAGGAGGCCTCCAGGTGTGCCAGGCAGGGGAGCAGCCACAGCCCTTGTGGGCCAGCCTGGAGCTGTGTATAGCTGAAGGAAAAGGAGCCAGGCAGGGAGCAGGGCAGGGAAAGGTGAGCCCCTCACCCCGGGTTCTTGGACTTGAGCCAGTTGAGCAGCGCGTCCTTGTTGAAGGCGGCCGTGGCCACCATGTTGCTCTTGTTGAGCTGGATGTTGGCGATGGTGTCCGAGTGCATGACCACCTCAATCAGCCCCGTCTTGTCTCCTGTGGAGAGGCAGCCATAAGGGGTCATCCTGCAGAGATGAAAGAAACCCTTCCACTGAAATCCTGCCCTCGAGCGCGTGCTGTTGAGTTTTAAGCCTTCCCTTGCCTGCCCTGTCTCCTCCCTTTCTCCCCTGCAGTTCTTATTTCCCAGCCCCACAGAACCTGCCCAGCTGCTCCCAGAACAGCAGACAGACCTGCTGGGGGCAAAAGGAGCTTGCAGAGAAAACAGCCTCCCCATCCCTGATTTATCAGTGCAGGAGGACAACTGTGTGCACACTGCTCACCTCAGGTCCAGACCCTCCTGCTTCCACAGGATGTCCATCAGCTGGATCATCTGCAGAGTCAGCATGTCCTGGCGCAGATCTGGGCAACATTACAGAGGAAAATGTAATTTTACTGTTCAAGGGTATCCAATTACCACTGCACAAAATCTTAATGAAAGAGGGAAGTGGGTGAAATATAGGGAGGAGTTTATATACCGTCAGATTACTGCCAAAAAATTCACCCAAAAACATTAAAGGTCCTCATTTAGACAACATCTTAATGGTCCAGATTTAGGCCCTCTCACCTCAGTAAATCCTTGAGACGAAAAGATATATTTTCACAGGCATAATAAAGACTTACCATCTCCATTTTTAAAAATGATGCCCACTCCACCTCCACCTGTCTCTTCATTATTAAACACAATCCACAAAGGTTTCATTTTGGAGTCCATGAAGGTGCACTGATCCACACTAGAGGAAATAAAAATACTACTATCAGTTTTCATCTATTAAAATATTGGCCATCCAAGCTGCCAGTCCTACAGCAACTCCACCCACTGATGGATTTGGGACTTCCATGAGGAAAGAACCTTGGGATAACCCTAAGCCTGACTCCAGTGTGAAACAAAGCACAAAGTTCCCACAAATTCAGAGGTGCAGATCTCTCCCTTACCAAACTTCAGTGAGGATAATGTTGGGGTTCAGGGGGGACTGGAGGTGGGAAAGGGCTTCCCTGTAGGTTTCCTGCTTCATGCACATGTGCATCATCTCCTTGGTTTGAGGCTTGGTGGCCTTCTGAGAACTCACTTTCACAAAGTCATTCAGAGCTTTCATCTTGTTGAGTGCTTCTCCCTGAGAAAAGGGAGGGATGAAACAGGGTTAAAAAATAGTGAGGATGAGACCTAGAGCCCAGCTTGCCTTTCAGTGCTTCTGGGGAGTTCTGGCTGTGTAAAAGTGCTGCTCAGTCTTGAAAAGAAGCAGCACTGGCTTGTGGGCATACCCTGCATACCACTTCACCTAGAGGGGAGCCCCTCACTTCTGAATTTGGGACAGTGACCTTTGGCAGGTAAGAGAGGTTGCAGAGTGGGAAAATGCCAGCAGTACCTGCACACAGCAACTGGGAGTCCACACTGAATCAGCCCACGGTGATCAGCACCTCACCCAGCTGATCTAAGCACAGCAGTGGTCTGAACATGTCAAACCCTTCTAGACACAGACTGCAGCCTGTGTGGGTGAGTCAGGGATGAGCAAAGCCACACGTGTTGGGGAGCCCCAGGACACGCCAAAACCAACAGCCCTTACCAGGCTTTTCTTGTATTACTGATAGCACTAATTTGGGAAAGCCAACAGCTGAGCCCCAGGTGAGAGGGAAGGCACCCCTATGGCCCAAAGGAATTTGTACCTGCTTCATCAGCACCTTCATGTGGTGGGTGCTGCCCCGGCAGTACGCTTCCAGGATCAGGCCAAACCTCAGGGAAACGGCAGGAACGTGCATTTCTGACCTGGGGAGGGAGGCAGGGCAGGAGGGAAGTTCAAGCAGAGCTGACTCACTGCACAGTGGCTCATTGTCCCATTCACACCGGCACCAGCGGGGTCACCAGAATATTTGGCTGCTGTTTAGATTCTGTGTAATGGGGAAGGAAAAAAAAATGCCCCCACCCCAGAAGGTGATGGAGGAAAACCATTGCTTGAGGTGATGACTCAATCACCAAGCCCTCCTTTGAGAGCATCACTTGGGGAGAAAGAGCAGTTCAGAGCTTATGGCTCACAGCTGGTAGGTGACCATGGGAGCCCAAAGCAAATTCCAGCTCACAGCCATGTGTATATGTATTCACAAATATACATAAATTCTGAAAACAGAACCTAACCCAAACACCACCACTACAACAACAAAAGACAAAAATAAATGGATGAAAAAACTATATTGGGTCCTCCTGTAATAATTCTTGAGTCACCCAAGGTAAAAAGCAGCAGTTCCCACTTCACAGAGCAAAGAAGGACCCAGTAAATGCTGGTTTCACTTGATTACTAAGAAAAAGCCTAAAATATTTGCTCTTTACCTCAGATGCCAGAAGAGGAAGTGGCCGATCTTGCGGTTGGATAATGCCCTTTCCAGCAGGAACTTGGTTAATTCACAGTCTAAATAGGATTCATACTTGAGCACCTGGACAAGCTGCAGCAGGTATTGGAACACATCATCGTCCCTGTGGACAGAAAGGAAACATGAAAGACAACCTTGTCTTCACTGGCACAAGTGTTCTTGTAAAAGCTGTAAAGACAAGGCTGTCACTCGTGTTCACAGCCCCTCAGCAGCCCTGAGCAGAAACAGAAAGGGCTCTGCCTCTCCCCTGGGGCCAACACTTACGTCAGCTTCTTCAGGGAGTTGACAGCAAAGGAACCAACATAACGGTCAGGAAAGCTGAAATCCAGCAGTTCCAAGGCATTCAGGACAGGCAACTCTGGCCAGGTCTGAAGCAGGGAAATCATCTGTAATGACCAAAAAGAAAATAGCAAAAAAACCCAAACCAAACAAAAAACCACTAGGTTTTTATGACAATGGATATGAATCTGAAATTCTACTGATGAAAGAGCTGATCCTTATGGGGGGTCCCCATTTATAGATGCCTCACAGCAAGTTTGCAGATACCAGGTCAAAAACTGATCCCCTGAGGAGGCTTGTGCTCATCCCTTACTATCATTTAAGAATATTCAATCCAGATCTCGTTTTTCCCCATGAATTAAACAGGTTTTTTTTCTGGCCTCCAGTTTCTTGAAGGGACAAACAAGGCCTTTCTGGCCAGTAATGAATCTGGGACAGCCCACAGAACCAAACAGAGCCCAGAAGAACCAGACCTCAGCTGGTACCAGCTGGGAACTTCCCTGAGAAAATTGTGAACTGTTCCCTGCTCACCTGGGCTCCCAAACACAGCACAGGAATGTAGACACTGAAAGAGGGATCAAAAAGGGAGCCCTGGCTGTCAGCCCCAACACCCTCACCTGGGCAACATCCTCGTGCTTGTTCCATTTGGTGATGATGAGCAGCTTGGCCAGGGCCTGTGGGTACAGGTCACGGATGTCGTACCTCATCTTCCACACCAGGTCCTTCTCGTGCTCGTACAGCTCCGTGTGGCTCCTCCGCTCCAGGATCTCCTTCAGCTGCAGCTTCTGCTCACAGCAAAGGGCACACACAGGGCTCAGCCTCAGCTCACAGAGACCCTGCACGGCTGGGGCACGACCCAGTTTGGTGAAAAATTCTAGGGGCAGGGGGGGGTAAGGTGGAAACAACAGATCCATGAAACCAGGCTTGCAGGCAGCTGAACAGTGATGCCAGGAGACTCACCTCCTCAGAATCCTCTGGTGCTGCCCGGGGTTGTTCTCCATTCCTCCCCAACTCCAGCAGCTGGGACACAAAGAAAGAGTCTGAGAAACGCTCCTCAGTTCCTCTGTAATTGTAGCCCACCACCACCTCAGGCACTGATGCTCACTGGAGATCTGTCCCTTGCCACCTCTGCCTGGGCTCCCCTCTCTCCCTGGCACAGCCCCTGAGCCAGACCCTGCCTCGTGAGGAGCACAGACCTGTCCCTGGCAGAGCAGGTCTCCTCTCCCCCCTGTAACAGGCACATTTCTTCTTCCACTTGTCTGGCCAGTTGCAGTGACAGATGGAAAATCCCCACCCCACATGGCATGTTATCACTCTGCTGAAAGGAAAGGAGCTGCCTACTTTTACTCATTTCCCCTTTATTCCTCTTCCCTCCTACAGAGCCTAATGCAGTTTGAAGGCAGCTCAGTTAAACCCATTTTTTAAACAAATGCTCATCTATGAGAGCAGCTTTACCTCAGTAATTCACGTCTTGGAAAAGTATTCACTCAAAGGTCCATTAGTTAAGAGGGAAAAGTGCAATTTTCAGTTAACAACATCTATTCATCAAGTCTGCTTGCACCCAGCCCCTGTCGATGGCTGCCCCAGAGCTTCCCCACTGGAAGGGACAGTGAGGGAATTCCTGTGCCTCCCAGAAAAGTGTCCCTGTGCCCCACCTGCTCAAAGGATGGGTAGTACACAGGATGTGCTGCCACACTGGGGAAGCAGATGACCAAGGCTGCTGCACTCTCAGTGTTGGGGTTGCACTGCACTGTGCCCATGGGGTTCAGAAGTTCCCCTTTCTCGTCTGAAAAACAAAGCACATAAAACCCATGAGCCCAAATCCTGTGAAGCTTTGGTGCAGAAAGCAAAGCAGAGACCGTCCCTGGGCACTGCCTGGCCACGAGCACTTCACCCTCCTGAGCTGTCCCCAGTGAGGGACACGTGGCACCCTCAGGTGGAGCAGCCACCTCTCAGCTCACACGTGCAAAGCCAAGCTCAACAAAGCCTTGCCTTGGCAGGGCCCCAGCTGCCACCACAGGACAGAGCAGTGGCCACTTCACTTCCTGGTGGAGACTGAGGATGCCAAACGACAGCAGCTCCCTCTCCTGCCATACCTGGGAAGGAGGACCACATGTGCAGGCAGCACTCCCCCATCTTCAGCTGGTCCTTGTAGTCAAAGAGCATCACATTGACCCAGGCGATGGGACAGTCCTGCAGGGAGACAGCACTCGTGGGGGCTGAGAAGGACTGAAAGCGACACATCCCCATGCAAGGGGACATCCTGCCTGCTGACCTGCTGAGTTCTCTCAAGTTAAGAGTACAAGATGGCATCGGGCATTTGCCAAAACCTGGGATCTTTTGTGTGGTGCTGAATGGCACCAAACGCTCCCCAAAAATGTGTCTAAAACTTCACCACCTGATATTTGGCATAGCTGAAGGATCTCTAAGTTGCCAACAAGGCCTTACTACTCTACACTCAGTATTTGAGGGAGCTGTGACATACTTCATATATTTCACAGTTTGAGGGGAAGGAGAAGAATCCTAATTTTCAAACAGGGAACACAGAGTAGGCACAAATTGGAAAATGGGACAAAGGATGCTAGAAGTAGCTCATAATAGGAAAAAAAGGCTTGGCTCCCTTATACAATAATAAACACTATCTATAGAAATCAAACTTTATGCTGCCAACCCCCCAGCCACACCCCCAAAATAAACCCCACAAATCCAACCCAGTCTCAGTTTGGAGGAGGGAGACTCCAGCAAGAAAAGTGACTGGGACATGGCCAAGACAAAGAACCCAACTCCTGCCCTCAGCCAGCTCCCAGCCTCAGAGCAGACAGACATTCCATGAGTGAGCTCAGCTTTCCTGCAGTCAGGTTCCCCAAATGGAACACTTTACCTCATACAACAGCACTCAGAGCTCAGATCACACCATGGGCTCGAGCACAGAAAATGGCTGGAAAAGGGGTTATGTGGCAGAAATTCTGCATCAAGACACTCACAAACAGTGTCATGTTTAAAGGAAGCACAGGGACACACCTGCTTCCACTGGGGCACTCTAGACAATGCAGCAGCCTTACCCCAAAGGACACCCAAGTACTTGGTGGAGGTAACAGAGCCCCCATTTCCCTCTAACATGACAAAATGAGGCACTTCCAAGCAGCCTCTCACAAACCTTGGAGCTGATTTGATTACTCCAAGTATCCTAGTAAAATCCCATTTGAGACATCAGCTTCCAGATCACAGGAAAAGCCAAACAAAACACCACCAGCAATAACCTTTTCTAACAGAGTAAATGACATCTAACCACAGCTCAGAGCCTACCAAAACACACGGCAAGATTTCTGGTGGATAAGGTCCAGCAAAACAAGCATCCAGCATTCTAAAGACAGACATCTCCTGCATGATTTAGAGAAACACTGAAAGCCAGCCCTCTGGGTGACATTAACCCTCTGACTCATCCAGTCAGCCTGCAAACATTCCTGGCTTTGTGGTAGTAAATGATTTAGTCCCACCTATCTGCTCTGGACAGTCTGCATATAAACAACATGTATGGAATTAACCTCTGAGTAAGGAAAAAAATGAACAATCAAAACAAACAAAAACCATGGTGCACTCTGACTGTAACCTGCCCTTACCAATCATTTGAAATGATTCCTGGGCACTTCACTCAGAGCTGTAGCTCATCAGGGGGAAAAATTCTTTTTTGCAGTGCTCAGCTCTAGT
The DNA here is from genome assembly GCA_013400775.1 of Chaetops frenatus. Lineage (NCBI taxonomy): Eukaryota > Metazoa > Chordata > Aves > Passeriformes > Picathartidae > Chaetops > Chaetops frenatus. The sequence continues at coordinate 25,589 of VZTR01021400.1, read as the reverse complement.
GAATGTTGTGATTTTATACTAAAAGCTCATCAGAATGCACCCACCTTTCCCCAGCACCAGAACACACATGAATAAGATCCTCTTAACAACTCAGCTAAAGAGACTGGTTGTGTTTTGTCAATCAGAACAGCAAGATTTCCTTCTGACTGCTTCAAAATTGAAAATTATTCCAGTGTGACCACAAACATCCAGCCTGTGGATGAATCAGATCTTCTGTCCAACAAAAGCCTTCAGCAGGAGCTGGGGTTCTGCTATCCTTAAATAAAAAAGAAACCTAACAATAAAACTGTAAGTCCTGGTCCTGGCCTCAAAATGCTTCCAGTCTGAAGTCTTCAACCCAGAAATTAGTCCCCACAAGCAGGATTCATGAGCTGGCTGTTGCTCCCAGACATGAGTGCACAGTAACCCTGAGAACTCCACTGATGTCAGCACAACAAAGCTCAGTGAACCTCCCAACAGTGAGGAGGAGTGAGCAGAACTGAAATCTTCTGTATCACACTCATCAGTGCCTCATTCCTCTGCACTCTAGCACAGATGGCATGAGTAACCCTCTCCTTAAGGCACGAGAACAGTCTCTTTGTGGTCACAGAAACAATAATTTGCAGAGGCGCAAATGCATTTGCTGCTCACAAAGAAGAGGCTTACAACTCTGGAAAACCAGCAATTCAATTACAGGCTGCACTTGGATCTACTCTTAGTTACTAAAACATTAATGAGCTAGAAGTTTTGGAACAGAGCTGAGGAAAGTGAGAAATATCACTACCCCTGATTAAGATGCTGAAATCAAGAGCTTCCAAAATGATTTAACACTTTCCATGCTCAGTTTGCAACACCTGAACAGTAACTGTGAAGAATCTGCCTAAAGCTTTGCCATAACCAGTGTTTACATTCCTCAGTTTATTCCCACTCCCTAGCTGGTAATTTGCTCCACAGGGGATTTGCAGGAAAGACTTTGTTAGAAAGAAAATGCAAGAGAGCTGATGGTTTAACCTCAACTACCAAACAAGGAAGTTGTGGGACAGCGAAACAGTGACACCAACATAAGTGATTCCTCTTTAGGTCCAGTCTGCTGCTGGGGATGTTTCTTAATGGTCTTTCTAGAGAAGAAATTACATATAGGCAGCCGTTCTTACAGGCAGCCACCCCTCAGCTTCCCGTTCCTGTTGAAGGAGTTATTGGCCATTATTCTGTAAGCTGTTTTATTACCATGAAGATTTCTGAAAGCAAAGGGCACTCGGTTCAGAGTCGCATCCTGTGCTCTGCAGCCCTGGGCAGCCTGGCTCAGCCCCAGGCTGGCTTCACTTACAGCTTTCTTGGACTTCTTCTTGGTGGAACGAGCCTTCTTGGCCTTCTCGATGACGGCGTAGAGGGCGAGGCAGAGCCGGGCCATGCGGGGCAGGTCGCAGATGTTGATGTCGAAGTCCAGGCGCTGCTTCCACACGGGCTCCGAGCACACGCTCACCTCCGAGCTCGACACCGTCTTGCACAGCATCTCGCTGCCGTGGAACAGACCTGCCTGCACCACCAGCTGAGGGCAGCAGAAGCGACAGGACACTGTGAATCCACCAGGGCTGGCCTTGTTTGCTGAAGACGTGTCACTAGAAGAGGAGTGGGACAGGGCAGCCACTCCCCCAAACAGGGGGGTCTCCTGCTCCTGTCTCTTGCCCAATTTATTGAGGTGTTCAGTTCTGAAGTCTCTGTCTTTACTCAGCTCCAGTAGGGGCCTTGTTATCTTCTCACTTCATGCACACTTGCATATTGATAAATGTGACACATTCTTGCCCGGTTTCCTTCCTTTCCCAAAGGGCAGCTGCTCCCCTTCTCCTCATTTTCCTGCTCCTCCTTCATGGCAAACACCCTGCATATCCCAGGGCTTTGCCTCCCCTTTGCCAGTCACCGCCTGTCCCATCACTCTCCTCTGAGGGCTGGGTTTCCCCTGCTGCTGTTGCAGCCTCCCTGCCCTGCCCAGCACTGGACAATGCCACTACCTCAGGGCAGCAGCTCTGTTTGCTGTGCAGCAGCTTTTCTGATGCTGGGCTGCTGTCTGGCCACTTTCCTCCCCATTCCTGTTGTGCTGCAGTTCAGAAACTGCCCAAAGGCTGAATGAAGCCCCACAGGAGGAGGTGAGATCACTCCTCCCCACACAAAGGAGAGGGATGTGACTGGGAAAGCCAATGAACAAACCCCCAGGATGAGTCAGTACCCACCTTCATTCTCTCATCTGCATTGACCTTGCTGCCTTGCACCAGCTCGATGTAGAAAGGCTGCTCCAGGGACCAGAGAGACCCATAGTTTGGCTGGAAAGAGAAAGGGTTCTGGTCAGAAATAGATGCAACAAAGGCCTCTTAAGTCAGCACCAGAACCCATCTCCCATTCCATGTTTTTGGGTCCCAGAGAAAAGAACAAAAAGCCTGGGACCACCAGGGAAGCTGCAGAGGGGGCTGGAAGGCTGGCTGGAAATTCCCATCTTAAACCCCAGCTGGGGCCTGTCCTGAGAAGGGCAGGGAGAAGCCACTGCTGTTCCCAGCCAAGATCAGCATGTCCAGCCACAGCTGAGCCCAGGGTGACCCCAGGGGTCCCTGTCCCCTTTTACCTTTTTCTTGGGGAGCGGGGGGGGCTTGGAGGCTGCCTTTGGGGCGCTGGTGATGCAGTTGGTCTGCTCGTCCCTCATGGCAATGATGGCAGAGGAGTGCACCATGGTCAGGTGGGGGGTCAGGCCCCGCTGCAGGCAGCTGCGGATGTGCTGAGAGGGGACAGGGTCAGCCAGGGCCACCCAGCCAGAGCCACCCGGGCCTGGCCAGGGCCACCACACCAACCAGCACAGGAGCCCATGCAGGGAGTCAGGGAAGGACACAGCAACAATCCAATGCCAGTCCTCAATTATCTCCTCTTGCTTTATAAACCTGCAACTCGCTGGGCTCATGTTGCCAGAACTGAGAATATGAAGTGCCTTTTATAGCTGGCATTTCATCAATGGACTCAAATGGCTGCATTAAGGGAAAACACTGAGGAGGATTCAGCTCTCCCAGCAGCAGTCTGCCCTGCCAGAGGAGCACATGATTCAGGATTACTTGCCCAACTTTCAACGGGAGAACCCTCAGCCCACCATACAAGCAAGCAGATATTTCCAGAACCACAGTCTCTAAATGTATTTACACAGCACTTGGCACCCAGGGACAGGCTTAGATCACTGGCCCTTCAAAAATAAGAATTTGCTAGGTTGCTAGAAGCACCCTTTGCCCTAAGCAGCATGCAGGCCCTGTCACTGATGTGCTGCACTCCTGTAAACAGCACTGAGTCCTTGACAACATGTCCCAACCCACGCCCCCAGCAAGAGAAGGCCATGTGGGAACAGATTCCCTGATAAAGCAAGACACGAGGCTCACCTGGAACTGGTACAGGGGGTAGTTCCCATAGAGATATTCACTTTTCCCGTTCACCTGCAGGGTGTAGTCCTCTGGCCTCTGCACGGTCTCGTGGCGGAACACAGTAGCCTGTTTCTTAATAGCATAGCTCATTAAGGTGATGGGGAACTCCCAGGGGGAGATCTGGAATGTGAAGCTCTCCTGCAATCCCAACAACACAGCAAACTGTCAGACAGCAGCCCAGGGCTGAAGTGGCACAGACAGGGAACAACATTCCTGCTGCTAGCAGTGAGGAGCAGGATAGGCAGGTACAGTCACAGCCAATGATAAGCAGGGATGTTTGCCAAACTGGGCAGGAGCGAGTTTCAGCAGTGCAAGCACGAGGCTGGAAATCAGGAACTTCAATTTAAGCAGAATCACCAGTTCATGTTGTTGCCAGTCATTAAAAACCGTCCCAATGTCACTCCACCAGCAGGGCAGAGGCTGGAAGGGTCCCTAAGCTCAAACGCACTGCTCTGAAGGCCCCTCTCCCACGAGGGTGACACTGCTCCCTGCCCAGGCACAACATGGAAAACATGAACCAAGGGCAGGAGGCAATGAGCAGCCCAGACCAGTGCCTGCAAGCAGTGCTGAGCATGAGCTGAGCAGGCTCTTGAGCTTCAAGTCAAGTATTGGATTCTGTGCTCCTTTCCTACCCAAATCCAAAAAGCTTTCCACCCCTGTACATGCAGCAACCTCAGCTTCCAGCTAACCAGTACACCCAGTGCATGTTCAGGAGGGAGAAAAGCTGCCTCCCAACCATCTCCACAGGAAAAGGAGTCTGGAGAATGAAGATGAGCACTGAACACATGGAAACACTGTCCAGGCACACATTATTCTGTCTCCAAACACGCAGAGGTTTCCAAAGGAAAAGCATAAACCATCAAACACCATGACAGAAAAGTTTGTACTTTACCCCGCCAGACTGGAACTTGACATTGACAAAAATGTTCTTGGTGGGGATTTGCAGAGAGCCAGTCCCGAGGCCCTTGGCCACGGGCTCCAGCTGCAGGGGGAAGTTGTACTCCATCCACGCTGCCCAGCTGAGCTGCTGCCGCTTTGCTGCTTTCTCCTCGCAGAACTGGCACATTTTGGTGCGGAAATCACTCACCTCTGGGTCCTGCACAGAGTCAAACTCGTGCAAACCTGAGTGGAGAGTAAGAGAGGATGGCAAAATAAGCATCTTCAGCCTCTGGGGGAAATGAGCCTTTCCCTCAAGTGTGTGTGAAAGTCTCCCTGAACACGAGTTTAACATGTGGCCAAAAGCAGAGTCAGCCAGCTCCCAGCGATCACTTATTTATGATGTACAGTTACACTGACTCAACACCCCAGCAGGAAGCATCACCCTCCCTGGGCCTGCACACACAGTGCTCCCTCTCTGCACCCACTGCAGATCAAACCTGCTGCTGTCCCAGCACATGAGCAGGGCTCCAGCAGTGTCCCACGGGTAGCCAGGCTGTCTGGGACAGGAGCCCGTTCCACCCACAGCCACCAGGCCCTGCCGTGGCCCGTGACAGCGAGCTGACCTTTCCCAATGAGCAGGCTGATCTGGGAGTTGATGACCTTCTTGACCCTGTCTCCCTCGCGGGCCACGAGGCGCAGGACGGGCAGGAAGGGCTGGATGTCACAGAGGCGGCGCTGCTCGTCCTCCAGCTCCTGCTGCTCGGCCGTCTGGTTGATGCAGGTGAACACATAGGCCTCGGGGTCACTGAGCATGTGGAACAGTGGCTCATACTGTGCCTGCTTCCACAGCACCTGCGGGCACACACCTGCTGTCACCCTGCTGCTGTCACCCTGCTGCTGTCACCCACTGTCACCCAGCTGCTGTCACCCTGTTGCTGTCACCCACTGTCACCCTGCTGCTGTCAGCCACCCCAGCACCTCTGTCCAGCACCCACATTTAGCAAAGGCAAAGCACAGCCCAAGCTCCTCGCAGCACTCCTGGACCTGCAATCCCAGGCTGCTCCTCAGCCCAGCCTGCTGGTGGTTCCCAGTGCTGAACTGCTGGGTAGGTTTATTTGCAGGTGCTTTTAGCTGATTTCCTTTCTTCGTGCTTGCCTTTTGTTTCAGGCAATGTAAATCCCTCAACCTGAGCATTTAAATAACCCCTACCTGAATATCTCACAGTAAGCACGTGCTGACTCTGGTCCTGTGAAACAGAGCAATTACTCACACTGGAAGCAAAACTGGGTTAAGCAACTTGCCCCAGTAACATGAAATCTGTGACAGGAGCCAAGAACTTCTCAAGTCTTGTCAACACTATCCAGGTCCCAAAGATCCTCCTCTCCCTGTGGATAGCACTCGTACATGACTTCATATCCCTTTTTTTACTCTCATCCTAAGTGCCTGCTATTGCAGGCAAAACTCTGGAGCAGATGGGCCTCTGGCTGTAACATGGACCTGTCACCTAAGAGCTGGTACAAGGCTGTTACCTGCTTGATGGTGCCCAGGCTGGCATTGCAGGGCACAGAGAGGTTTAAGTATATGCCTGTGGGCAGCAAAAAGTCCACCTGGATGTTCTGGTTTTCTCCCTTGGACCAGAATTCTGTAGGGCAGTAAATGCCTGGGGGCATCCTGCTCACTGCTCAGCTACCACCTGCAAGAGAAGGGAAAGTAGTCTGTTGCTGTTGACTATGTATTGCTTGCTCAGTTCTGTGCTGGGCTCTGTAGAAAATTAATGTGCAAAAGAACCCAAGGAAAGGAAGGTCAGCACAGCCTTATAGCTCAGGAAAACATGGACCATAGTAAAAATTCCACTTCAGTGCCTTTGAGCCACATGTAACTATAGCATTTGCTTTTATTTCAATGCAACCCTCTCTTAATCCCTTCTAGGCTGGTCTTAACATTAACATCTGCTTTTGACAAAGAAATAAGAGAATTATCTTCTCTGGAGAACAAAGACACTTGCCCCAATAGCTCATCTATGGCCAAGCAGCCAAGAGAAACAGTAAGGTCCTACCCCTGGCTGTGTAAGGCAATCCTCAGGCCACATGCTCCAAGCTTCACTTTGATTTTCCAGAGCTCAGTTCCAGTCTGCAAGAGGGAGAAAGAGTTGTTGCTGGTTCCAAGTACTCATGCGTTTTTAATACACACAAAAAATAATACTCCACTGTAAATGCCCCCTCTACAAGTATAGAAAAATGAAGTCAAAGGCTGAGGCAATCAGAAGAAGTTTGTTAATTTCTTCTGCAGCCTTTCCCTGGGCAGGACACTATGATTTATTCTCAGTACATCCAAAGAATGCAAAGAAGAGAACAAGAATCTGAACACCATCAGGTACAAACTGCTGTTTTCAAACACAGGATGAAACAAAAGGCATTCACCAGCAGCCTGTCAGACATTTCCTTTCTCAAAGATATGTAACAAACTCTCCATCCATTTGCCCACAAGCAAAACACTACAGCAATAAAACCTCCAGTTTCCTGCACAGGTGACAAGTGGCAGAGTGTGGTGTCCCCACGTTCTGGGAGACCCTGGATCTGCTGGCACAGGCTCCCAGCAAGAGACAGGGAAGTGGCTCTAACCAATCCTCTCCAACCAGAGAAACCAGCTCACATCAATTCCCTCTCACCAGAGTTTCCCTGTCAGGTCAGCAGAGGAACATTCCAGTGGTGCAGCCTGGGAGGTGCTCCACAGCCACAGCTCCAAACTCAGCCCTGCTCAAGTCTGAGTCCCTTCTCCTCAGCCCATCAAACCAGCACAGAATTTCCCCATTCACAACTTAAAATATGGCTTTGCAGCTGTGGGTGTAGAGGCTTAGAAAGAAGCTGAGCAAAGCTTCCCAAACCACAAAGTCCTGCTGGCAGCTCCTCAGGAGCCAGCCCTGGGCTCCAGCACGACCAGGAGCCCAGCATCTTATCTGCCAGGTCCTGGGAACACACCACTTCCCTGTCAGCAGTGAGGTCAGGATTCCCAGAAACAAGAGCTGTGTTTTATCTGTCCTGCTTCCTCAGCACGGAGGCTGCATCGCCCAGAGACCGGATAGAGAGACCACAAACCAGCCCTGGGCCGTGCAGGAGGGGACCTAAGGAGGAGGGGGCGAGGTTTACAAGTTTCAATAAAGCAAAACGAGCTGGCCTTGTTTTCTGCTCATCAACAATAAAACCAGCAGGTTTCTGGTGTGTCTGCTACCTTAGCCTAAATCAGCAAACTACAACTCTACTGACCAGCAGAGACAGAGACACAGCAGTGCCTGAGCTGCTTCCTTCTGCAGAGGATTTCTGTCTGGCACCACATCCCAGAGAACAGGAAGTACCTGTCTGAGCCGTGAGGGTCAGTTCAAGCTCAACACCTTGTCTTTCCAAACTCCCTGATCTAGAGGATGCAGGATTTTTCCAACAGAACCTGGAGTGAATATACCAAAGGAAGAATAACTCTGGACTTTCACCACCCCTAATACATCGTTTACAAAGTCCCTCCCCTTCCTATTGCTAAATTCAGAATATTCTTCTTGTTGGAGCTCAGATCTGATGCAGTGTGACAGTTCTTACAGGAGGCAAGCTCTGCATAGGTGGGTACTCCTGCACCACCTGACTTCCCTCTTCCCCTTTGCCTTGGGAAACTGAACAGAGTTCTCCAGACTCTAACCTTGTTTGCACTATCTTGACCTCATATTTATAAGTAATTACAATTCCCTTTTCTCTGGGTCATTTTGCCATTTGTGAGCAGCCAAATGCAGCATCACTCCTTTTTGGCAGAGTTTACACTGGTTGAGTTTTTTGAGGTATACTTTGTCTTTCACTGCAGCAGTCTTTAAAAAAAAAAATCACAAATATAATGGTAAAATTTCAAAGCCTCAGCATCATCTCAGACTCATTCTGGTGGGCAGATAGATTATTGTTAGAAATCCCATTCTGTGGTAGGTTCAGACCTGTGGATGTGGTAGCCTGACATTCAAGTTAATCAACCTACTCTCGACAAATTAGTTTCCTGCACAACTTGTGTATCCCTCAGAGGCAGAGCAAGCTAGGGTGGGACAGAATTCTGTGTTTTAGAGGGATGTAAACCCACAGAACCAACCTCAGCAGGCACCCAGGCTCCCATAAACTCCTGCTCATCAACTCTGGGCTGCAGCCACCCACATTGTACAGTAAGACACCCCCAGTCCTCACCCTTCCTGCTGCTACACACCCCAAAACAACTTCTTGCTAGAATACTTCCACATTCCCCCACCTACACCTTGCTGTAACAATTCTTCCTCCCCACAGCCCTCAATGTCAGTTTTGGGTGCAAGGCAGGTACCCGCTGCTGCCTCTTCCCCAGAGGAGAAAGGGAACTCCCCTTCCCTTCCCTTCCCTGCAGGCTGGATGGGAAGCTCGGGGTTGGCTGTGACAATGTGAGGCACAGCCAGGCCCAGAGCAAAGGAAAGCCCAGCTGGGGGACGAGCTGCTGCTCCCCATGGGCTGTGCCCACCGAGCTGTGGGGCTGCACAGCTGCTGCTTTCAGGCTGCAGATAAGCAAACCCTGCACAGCCAGCCCTGCCTCGGACTGCTCAGACCCTGCCAGGGGAAGGGAAGTGCCCCTGTCACACAACACTGGCCCCAAGGCACCAGGAGCATGCCCAAGGGTGGATTTCCACAAGTCCCAACACAAAGTTATTGCACACAATTCCCAGAGAACTCAAGGGCACTCCCCTTGTCACGTGTATTCCTGCTCTGTGCAATATTTTTGTAAGGCAAAAGTAAACAACTGTGTAGACAGACTTTCTTAGGAAATTAGGAATGAAATGCACATGGAGCAGTTCCACACTTACTCCTGCCTCTGGTTCAGACCAGCACAAGCAGCAAGGACTCCACAATTGCTCCATAACCCCCCATTAATTTTGAGGTGTGGAATAATTCCTTAGGGAGCAATCAGAAAAGATGCATCCATTGATACTAATCAGTTCCTTAGAGTCATACATACAATGAAACCATCACACAATACCCAGACCTCTTCCCCTTGCAGTAATTAGTGTGCAGGTAATAAATGTGTTTCTTTTCCAAAGAGGGGAGCTGGCCAAGGCAGAGCTGATGTGCATATGGGATGAGTCCATGCACTAGGACAGAAACAAAACCTCAATTTTACTGGATGCCTTGTAGAGAATATAGGCACGGCATCAGCAATAGGAGGGAACACAGCTGAGGAATCTGAGGAAAGGTAAATTTATGCAGAGTGTCTGAGTGCAACAGTCAGTATTTAACAAGCCAGCAGCCAACATAAAACCTACTAACACAAATTTCCTCTTATGAACTTTAACAACCACAGCTCTGGTGTTTACAACATGCAACTGCTTTGGAGAGGAAAAGGCAAAAAAAACCCCCCAAAAAAACAAAAACAAAAAAACAACCCCGGCAGCAAGATCACACATGGAGCAGCGTTCCCCAAACCTCTGTGGGGCTGCAGCACCAGACAGACCCGGAAACTCAAACACCCACAAACAAACTGCAAAATTACAAAACCCCGGGACTACCAAAATACCTCTCGAGTTTATAGGAAATGAGCAGTGCAGAGCTCCCAGGTGATGTGCTGCGTGGGACACTGCAGGAAGCCACTTTCCTTGCAGGCATGTGTTTGGCTGGGGGAGGAGGCCACAGGAATTTTGAGGTACACACGAGTTTGACACAGCTTTACCACACAGTCAGTACACTGGGCAGGCCTGACCCAGCTCTGAGCTTTCACAGCCACTTCAGCGTGTTCTGAAAGGGTTTTAAGTTTGGTCTTGATTTTTTGATTAGGTAAGGGATGAAAATGCCCACACTTAACTCTTCAGGCCTCCAAGACAATACAGAGCATCCTCTTTCCTACCAGAGGTGCTGATAAAAACCGGCACTTAATTAACAAAAATCAGCATCTTCTGTGCATCAAGATGTCACTGGAGAACCATGGATTATCCCACCTTCCATGGAAGTGTTCTGGCTATGTGGAAACTACAAGGATCAAGCTCTAAACAACCACTGGGGCTAAAGAATCCCTTGGCTTGGGCCCCCTCCTTTATGAAATAAAGACTCCTTTGAGCTTTTACATTGTTCAATGCCCACCTTACACACACACACTCCCACAAAACAGGCTGACAGGGAAAAGTAATGGAAGCAGAACTACACTAATGTGATCTGAACTGGGATAAGCTTGTTTGTGTGCAGGGCTGATGATGAAAGGGGTTGTCAGCAAGAGAAGAGATAGGAAAGCAGAATGTACATCTGGTGATAAAAACAGGCTGCAGGTTTTGGGGCTCCCAGCTCCAGGAAGAGCATCAGAGCAATGTACCATCATTCAAGCTCAGCAGAACCTTAGATCCAACCAGAAGCAACAGCCAGAGGGAGGGAAAGACGGGTTCAGGCAAAGCAACTTAAGAAAAAAAAGAAACGTAATGTCATTCCTCATTCTGGGAGTAAAACAGTATCACCAGAGAGAGAGGCAGAGAGGCATCAGAGAGTGAGAGAAGCATCTGATGGGAGACTCAAGAACTTTTCTCTGGTGGAAACTTCCAATCAGCTTTTAGGCAAGCTCACAGTATTGCCTGAGGAACTATCTAGTGGGAAACCAAATATTTAGTGGTTAAAGCAAAAGCTTGAAAATCAACACTGCAAAGCTCCATTCCCAAACCTGACAATTGTTTGCTGCACAACATCAAACAACAAACTCCTCTGTGTTTCAGCTTTCTCACATGCACAAGTACAGTCTGTAACTCATGAAGGATGTTGTAACTCTTAAGTGCTGGCCAAGTGATGTGAGATCCTTGCACCCTTGCTATTACTGCTAACACAGGCAGAGCCTGGGAGTTGGAGGAAGTTGTGATAAACGAAAGCTTCCAGCTGAAGAAGTTGCTGAAATTAGGCTTTTTCAACTGTTTCCAACGGCTCCACAATACTAGAAACCCAAGTCCACCTTGTTGATGGAAGCAAAAAACAAGTCATGCATTTCTAATTATTTCTATCATGACATTCAACTTTCAGGTTCCCATCTCAGGCACATACAGCACCATGTTTGAGACTCTATCCTGGGAGCTCTTAAAAGAGTCCCTCATGCCCTGCCAAAAACACGATCCAAAGCTAACCCACAGCAGAAACACACATGGCTGTGAACAACTGAGCCAGGCAGTACAGGTCCTACACCAAGGAAGGTCTGGATGAGCAGGTGTTGCCACTCCCCAAGCCCGGGGGTGACAGTTGTGGCGACAAGGCGCCATGTGCCAAACCTACCGTAAAGGCCAGGCAGACACCAGCAGCAGCAGAGCGCACCAGCAGCAGCAGAGCCCACCAGCAGCAGCAGAGCCCACCAGCAGCAGCAGAGCCCACCAGCAGCACCAGAGCTCACCAGCAGCACCAGAGCCCACCAGCAGCAGCAGAGCCCACCAGCAGCCCGTGGGGTGGGCCGGCAGGTGATGAGTGCTTATTGGCCAAAACAGCCAGCCGGCTGCCTGCCATCCATCCATCCATCCATCCATCCATCCCTCCATCCATCCCTCCAGCCAGCCCAGCGATGCCACCAGCACGGGGGACACGGCGCCAAGGGCGGCCCCTGAGCAGCTCCAGCCGCGCAGCCCCGCGGGTCAGCGGCTCCGCAAAGCCCCGATCTCCAGAAAGCAGCACCGCTTTTCCCGAGGAGCAGCGCCGTTGGCTGAAGGCGCCCGAGCAGAGCCGGGATTTGCCGCAGACAGCCCCGGACGAGTCCCGCAGCGCCGGCCGCGCACCCTGGAACCCCGGCCCCGCCNGCTCCGCACGCACCGGGCGCTCCGCAGATGCCGGCAGGGAACGCAGCGGCCGCGGCAGCACCGAGCGCTGGACCGCGATCGATGCTGGCAGCAGCGGGTGTCCGAGGCGTGGCGTGGCTGCCGCCCTCTGCCGCACTGGCTCGCTCCGAACGGCGCTCGGAGCAGCAGGGCCCAACAGAAGCACAATACCGAGGGCAGGTCCTGCATCCACATCCGCGTGTGGAGCTGCCCGCACAGGACACGTGAAATGGTTTGGGACTCGCTCCTTTCCTGGAAAGCACTCCTTTGACAGCCTCAGCCATACAACTGTTCTTTCTTCATCGGAAAAACTGTGGGAACCCTAGAAACTGGCTGACGCCAGGTCTGGGAGAAAATGAGGGGGAAGGGCATTTAAAGGGAAAAGACCTGGACTGTAGGGGAAAAGGAGTGAGGCCCAAAGACACGGGGAGAGACCCTGGTGGTACTTGCAGAGTGCTCTAAGTGGGTAACAGTGCAATAAGGATGGAAAATACCCCAAATCCCAGAGGAGAGTCAAGTGGATTTAGGGGATGAGAAGAAACACCTCCAGGGCAGGCAAGGTGCCCATGGGTCCAAAGTAGGAGCAGGGTAGGTTTTTACATGCCTGGTGTTCTACTTCCACCTGCTAATCATTGGAAATGGGACCAAGCACTCCTTTAAATGCTGGATACCAAGGACACCCAGGGTTATCCACTCTTTTTTTTTTCTCTCCCAACCTGTTGTACAGGTCCACTGACTGCAGGAGAAACCCACCCAGGCACGAAACTACTGTGCAGGGTCTCATCCCACCAGTTCCCCAAGGCTCAGCCACTTCTCACACCCCCCGGGGCTGCCTTCACCCTTTGCTCAGTGCAGCTCTCCCAGCTGTCACGGGAAATTAGTGGTTCCAAAGCAGCAGCAGATGGGGACAAGAAATGTTACCAGTGTTCAAAGACAATCATTCCTCTCTGTCTCATTAAATTTTCAGCAGCAATTAGATACTCAAAGACCATGTGCTCATTTGAAAAGTCTCTCTCTTTTCACACATCTCTGAAATGCCCATCATAACTTAGGGTCACAAATGAGAAAATACTGGGAATGTGGATTTGTGATTTTAATTATTTCACTGCCACATATGGAAACCAACAACCCTGGTACAATGCATGGTTTGTGCTACTGCATCACCTCGACTGGTCCTGCAGTTTATGACTCCCAGGATCACCATTTTTCCTAAAGCTTTTTCTGTCAGAGACATGTGACTAAGGTATAAATTCTTTTTTCCCCCCTCTCTATGTTATCATCCAAGAAAAGCTCATTATTCTTGCAATCTGACTCATTTTTTTTCCCCTGAACATTACTGGCTGGCAACACAGATATCTTGCCAACAGTACAAGATGTGACTGTTGAAACATTCGTTGTTCAACTCCATTTGAATCTACTATAGTGTCTCCATGTGACCTTTCAATGCTCAGAAATTGTCTATTTTAAATCATCAGCCCTGACATGCATTGAAGATATTTTTAACAGACTGTTTACAGGAATTCTGGTTTCTGTTCTGTTTTGGATTTTTTTTTCTTTTCCTTTTCAACAGCTTTTCTATTCATCACCTCCAAGTTTCACTTGTACAGCTGTAGTGAGCTCCGACAGGGCATTTGCCCACATGGCCTGTAAGAAATTGGACATCAGAAAATGTAGGGAAGGGGAAAAGGAACTGAGTCAGAAAAAATAGCTGCAACCCGCTAGGTTTAAGATCCGAGACCTCCAGGAAGAACAGAAGGGAAACTTCTTTAGTTGTTTTTATTGAGAACCAGTCAGTGCTAATGCATTTGAAGAGAACACTGCTAGGAAGGGCAAGTGGCTTTATTTCAAATGCACCTGACGTGAGGGACATGCAAGGCACAACCACCACGCCAGCTCACAATGACCATCTCCACTCCATGCCAGTCTGGTTTACATTTACCCAGATTGTTCATAAAACTCTGAAAGGTTAATTTTGTGTTCTCAGCTCTCAAGCTCTCCTGCTGCATGTGGGCATGTGCTCTGTCACTTAATCTGGTGAATCCGCAGAAACACACAATTCCACACTGCTGCTCAGTCAGGGGGTGCCTTGTCCTGCTTGGGGAACGATGCAGATCCCAGCCTAACATTCACCCCTGCCCCACTGTCAGGAAATTTAGCCAATATTTGCAGATGAGATATGGTCAGCTTTTACAGGAGAAACAGCAGGAGGGGCTGACAATGAGCAACAACACCTTGGTGTTTACAGGATGACCCAGCAAGAATGCTTCCACCTGGAGAGACAAACACCCTGACTGCCCTCCTGGGTGCCGAGGCACAGAGCTGTTGGCAGATACAGGGAACAGTAACATCTCCCAGCCCGTATTCCCCACTCCCAGATGTGGCCAGAAGAGCGTCCCTCATCCTTCACCTGCAGGGGACAAACAAACAAAGCAGCCAAGCCAAGCTGCATTTCATCACACCACGAGGCAAACAGGAAGCCCGAGCAGCCTGAGGAGGGCTGAAGGTCTCTTCTCCATGTGGTTAACACTGCTCAAGGCTAGCACTGCTCAGTGGGGAAACCGCGCCTGGCTGCAGACGGGGCTGGGAACTCACTTGTATTTCGAGTCAAAAGAGGGATTTGGTTTTTTTTTCCATTGGTTTGTTGTTGTTGGTTTGTTTGTTTGTTTGTTTTGCAACAAAATCTGAAATAGGATGACAGCCACCCAAAGCGTGCAGCACTGATCCCCACTGGCTGTCGGTGGTGAGCAGTGGGGCTCCCCTGCCTGAGCACAGCCAGGGCCCACAGCCTTTGCTGAGAAAATCTTCTGGCCAAACCAAACTTCAGCATTTGAAGGTCACTCTTTCTTTTTGCGTGTTACACAAAAGCTCTCTGTGCTACAGAATAACTCTATACTGCTACAGGCTTTGGGGATTTCTTTGAAAACACACACACACACACATTTATATATAAATACATACATGTATGTATTTGGGGCACCCAGATCATCTTGCAAGCAAGCAAGGTGTATGTTAAAGGGACATTAGGAGAATTAGGGTAAACTGCACTCAGTATTGTAACTGCACCTCACAGAGGACAGGAACAGGGTCAGGGGCCTCCCTGATCCCCAGCTCTGCTCCCTGGGCTGACCACACCACACACCCCTAACTCATCCTGGCACACAGACGCCCTTCACCCACCCCCAAACAGGTGCTGTTCCCTCTCTTCTTCATCTACACTCCAGCAACCTTCTCAGGAGGACATTCTCCTGAAGACAAACGTGACAGTTGCTTCATAGCTCGGCCTTTGGGACAGCTGAGGACACAGTGGTTATAAGATGAGTTGTTTTTCTTTCAAGAACAAGGCCACAGTTTACTTGTTGATGTTGCCACAAGAGAGATTTCAGAGACTAAAACCACAACAAAGCTTCAGCACATTTTTCTCTTTGATGACCGTGCATTCAAACAAAAATGCCATTAAGCAAAACCTTTCTGCAAGCTGCAAGGAGCTGATGGTGAATTATTACGGGATGGGATTCAAGGACCTGAACAGCCTGTTTGCTCAAAAATCCTCAGAAATGGTGTCAATCTTGTGACCCCAAAATGACAGAGAAGGGAGAATGATGACAAAGATACTCAGCTCTCTTGCTGAAGGCCAAAGTGCCCTAATTTGGTGTCCTTGCCCAGATAAAAATGCTGCTTCATTTGTGTTACTCTGTATTTAGATGAAGGATACTGCAGACTTGAGGACAATGCGTTCCTCTCTGGTTTCCCAGTAAATGTTTGCAGAGCATAAATGTAACAAGGCATGGCCTGAGTCAGCTGCAGTGGCAGCTGAGATTCCCATCTTGACCATCAGCAGCACCACAGGACTTCGGCAGGAGCATCATCCCTGGAGGCAGTTCTGCTTCAGAGTTATCAAAATTAAGCAGGAGGGTTGGTTTGGTACTTCCTTGTTGTTCCTTCATCAGAATTTCTGAGTAATAACCCCTGCCCATGCCAAAGTTTAGTGTTGAGGAAAAAGGCAAGTTCTGTGGATTCTGGGTGTTGCAAGCAGCAGATCATCCCAGAGTGGAAGGGATCAACCAAATGTGAGACAGGAGGAGATGCTACTGACCCCATCCTGCAAGGAACACGAAGCTACAGCTCTGTCAGGGGTACAGTGAGAGTTACTGACTGCAAAAATCTAAGACAAAATTGTTTGGGGGGAAAAAACCCACAAATAAACAAAAATCCTCAGCAAAATTACACACACTGCTGTGGAAATCCAAGGCTTTCAAGGACAGGATCTGGAGTGAAGGGCTCATGTTCTGCCCCTCACACTGGTGTTGATGTTCACAGCTTTTACTGCCTTGTGTTTCCCTGCGTGCAGAACACAGGGAATGTTCTTTGTGTTCCACAGGGCATTTTGGGAAGCTTTGCTGTATGTACAACTCACCTGAGGTTTTCAGCTGGTGGTGCTGCACAAATTCAGAGCATGTTTTTATCACTTCAGAACATGACTGCAATACAAACACAGCATTTCCTCCCTCTCAGGGAATGCCACTCAAAAGCCCACTTCTCCTGAAGATGGGTTTTTGTTACAAAACTAAAAAATGTCAAACACAGGTGGCCATCCCTTTTCTGACTATCTGTTCTTCAGGAGGGACAAACAACTTTCCTTTCTCTTGTTGTTTTCTTTTTTTTGCAATACAAGTGAGTGATCTTTAAAACCACAAATTTCCATTATGAATTGTAACTGCCTTTTTAACTAAACCACGCTATTTAATCTTGAAATTACTGTTAGGGGATTCTGGATCCTTTTCTTTGCTACAAGAAGGAAAGCAGCACCCAGTCTTCCCACACTCAGAAGTACAATTCAAGTGCACAAAATTAGACCTCAGTGATAAAGTCACAGTGCTAAAAAGAAAGCCCTTCATCCCGTTTGGGAATTTTGGGGGTCTTTATGAATTGTTTCCAGTAAGAGCGGATCTCTCAGACCGGTGTGTGGGTGGCTGGCTGCACTCTGAAGACAGATGCAGGTGCCTGCCTGTGCTAAATATTTTGCACAAACTCAAGAGTTTGTTATATTTCTGTGGGTTTTTGCTTGTTTAGCTTCATTTGACATCTAAAATGTGTATTCCAAGCTAAGCAACATCCAGAACCCAAACAAATACACTCTCTGCATAAAAATCAGAATGTATGTATCATGTTACCAAGTGAGACAGATGCCAGTGACAAATGCTTTAAGAATTTTTTTAGGAGCCACCTGAAAAATCACTTAAGAGTCAGAAATAAGTAGCAAAGGCCATTGCATGAGTCATCAGTGACAACAACGAGAAAAGGAATGTGAATGGAATTTTTCTTCTTTTTTTCTAAAATAAGAGATGTCTCTGGCTGAAAGAAAATTATTTTTACTGTTACCAGAGGAAAATTTCCATTTGCAAACAGGGGAATTTCCACCTGAGACATATTGATGAAGACTCATTTACATAGCTGGAGGTAAAACTTCAACTTTTACCCTGGGAACAGTGATGAAGGAAAAACAAATTCTTTTCAGTAGCAGGAGAGTGCAAAATTTTTGTCCTCAAATTTTGGTCTAGAAATAGATAATGTTTGTTTTCATTAAGTCTTTAAAAATATTTACAAAGAAGAGAAGATGTATTTCACAGAAGGGAACAATCCAGCCAGCCTAAACAGAACCAGGACTGGGAAACTGCACAGGACAAGAACTGACTATGTTAAGCACTTGGATTATGTGCTACAAGGGTGAGTGTGGCTCAAAAAATAAAGTAAAAAGCTCCATTGTTTATTGTGAGAGTATCATCATTTAACACACGGCAGCAGCCAGGTCTGAGCAAGGGTGGGTCTTGCAGCACGAGACACCTGAGCACCGAAGTGATTTTTCCATTTTTACAGAATGGCAGTGAGCTGACACAAATTACAGAGCTTGGGCACCTTTGCCCCTACAACCACTCATTCACTGGGTTGGAAAATTTTGAAGATCTTGGATTGAATTTGATACAACTGTGCTTTCACCAGGTCCCCAACAGCCAGGGTCTGTATTAGAATGTCCAGATTACAGCAACTCCCCTTGTACTTGACCAGGGAAAATGTCAATATTTTCCACACTGCCTGGATGCCCCTTTTCTGAAGGGTCTCTGCTGGGAGCTGCTCTGCTCCATCACGTGGACCTAAAGTCCAGCTTTTACCCTGACATGAAGAGGAATAAACCTTCAGACAAAAGCAGACATAAAACACCTGCAGCCTCTGGTGCTGAGGGGCTCAGCAAGATGATAACTTTGCATTGAATTTCCTATTTTATTTCCTTGCTACCTGCAACAGGAAAAAACTCAACCTCTCATTTCCTTCCTCCTACCCACTCCCTGTTTGGTGTTTTGAGTGGCTGGTGCAAACCAGCTACAGTCAGGAGACAGATTTTCAATTTGCTCTTCTTTAAAGGCCACGGGTAGAGACACAGAGCAGAATCTGCTGGCTAAAATGACAAAATGACAGGGGTGAGGAGAGGGCAGTAACAGCCACAGAGCTCACAGGCACGAGGGAATGATGTTTGGATGCTGACAGGGTGGAACTGAGTGCACAGCACTGTCAAAGAGGAGAGGCCTGAGCATGACTTTGGCTTTCTGAATTAGTCTTGGAAATTTAATGGAAAATGTAATGATATCTTCGGATCCTCCTTCCATAAGCACCAGCCCTACAGGTATGTGGTGTTCTGGACAGCACAGTGATGCTGCCAAGCCACACCTTGGGACTGAAAATGGAATGACCACGCACCACCCACATTTTGGGGTGCTCTGGGGAGACAAGGCACTCACTCAACCCTCTAGAGAAGAGTTTGCAAAGAGAAGGTGCCTTGAAAGACATTACTCCCCACCCTTGGAAGCTCTCAACAAAAATACAGCTACTGACTACACATGTGATTCCTTTGGTGGCAGAAGCAAAAAAAAAAAAAAAATCAGAAGCCCTTTGACTCTAAAAATACATCCTTCCTCCTCCTTGGACTTCTCCTTTCCCAGAAAGATTTCTCTCTCTGTGCCACTTCCCAGTCTGTCACTCTTGTCTCTTGGCTCCCACCCTGGAGCACACAAATGCCCTCTTGAAGCAGAGAGCTCCCGATGGGCCACGAGGGCTTTCACAGCCCAGCCACTGAGCCAGGCACCCACTCACAGCCCATTCTCTGCTAACAGGTCATGCCCTGACTACTCCTCCCTGCACATTATTTATTTACCATTCTTCTCGTCCTTCAAAGCTTTATTGATCGTTGCTGCTCACGCTGTGTGTTCCCTGTCCTGGGAGCCACAGGCAGCAGCGAGGACAGACACCAGCAGCACCTCAGTTCTGTCACTGTAGGGATCCACAGAGCAAACCTGGAGACTGGAACAGCTGCCTCAGATTACCAAATGACAAAACCCCAACCAACAAACCCCTCCCAAACCACATCTCATCTTTTTTTCACTGCTGAATCAGAACCAGCAAAAGCCTGCAGAGATTTGAAAAGTTCATCCCTCCTCCTGACAAAATACAAATACAGGCATCTGATCTCATTTACCAGCATGGCTGAGCTCTCGCCCCCATCTTTACTGAATCTTTGTCTTCCTTTATCTCTGACAATGGGCACAGCAGAATGTTTGGTGATAACAGATTTATCACTGGGAATTAATTGCTCAGCCCTCAGCATCAGAGCATTTTCCCCTACTCCTCTTCCTGAACCTCTTTTGTGGGGTTCCAGCTGACCACAGGAGGAAAGGCAGCCAAACTTCTACTCAGCTTACAAATGACAAAAAATAGCACATGAAATCCTGCTAAGTTGCAAAAAAGTAAAGATGTCAACACCCAACAAACTTGCTCAGGAGAGAGCTGACAGAGCAGAGTCCCTTCAGTGCCCTTCAGCCACTTTGGGCAGCAGTGACCAGCCACAGCACAATCAAACCTTGATTAATTTTTTATCAACCTTCTCGATGCTCGGTGTTCCCAGCTCATCAGCAGATGGTTGTGCCTGGTACCTTGGCTGTACTTTGGACACCTTGTAGGTACAAGCTGCCATTGGTGAACACATGTCCTGCCCTCCTAGGAATGAGCAAAGACTGAGGGAGCCCAGTGAACTGGTCCAGGGAAAAGTGGCCTTGCTCCACTGGCAGCTTCAGGAGACACCGAGTGTGAGTTGTGCAGCAGTGCTCCCCACTCATTGTCTTGGGATCAGTCTTACAGCAGAAAATTAAAACCAGTCACACTGCTCCTCTTATGTCACAAAAAATAGAGGAAGAGGCCATAAAAAACCCAGCCAGCAGCATAACTGATTCAGAAAACAATGTTTTTCTCTGGTCTGAATGAGAAGTCAGCAGCTCTGATTGCATTTGTGCAAATTCCCCCAAAATTTCCCTGAAACTTTCCATTACAGAGGGGCAACAGAACTCTAGTATTACGTTTAGGCTGATACTTGTTTATTTACCTCCATTAAGATTATCTGTTAGATCTTATCATGGGTGAGTGAATCACTCTCTACTACACATGTGCAGCTGGCTCTCCCCAGGAGAGGAGCACAGCAGCAGCTCTGCAGATTGCAAGCGCTCTCTGCAAAGGGGCTTCTCCCAGCACTGCTTTTCCCTCCCATTTTGGCTGGTTGCCTGAACTGAAGAAATAATTCTGGTGGGAGAACTAAGAACAGCCAAGTGACAGGCTGTTTCCTCTAACATAGAAGACAGTTGTAGCTTCTATGCTGTCTGTGTGCATCAAGGTTTACAAAACCCAAAAAGATTTGCTTAGGTAACACAGAAAGATCCCTCTGCAAGGGCTTGCAGAGCAAGGAAGGGACTCCTGTTAAATCCTAAACAGAGGTGCTGGGAAGACTTGTCATGGGAAGCAGAACCAGGAGGACAACAACCCTTAGAATTAATCTGGAGGACATGAATGAGTGCCACCATGAAATCATCAACAACCAAGTGACATTTAGCACACAGTGGAGACTCACTGTCAAATCTTATTAACTACATCCTTGTGTCACAGCAGACAGCTCTGCCCACAGATCAGAGACCACAGCATTACAGCACAAAAATCATTCATGAGCCTGCTGGTGGCTCTGGAAGGAACTGTTGAATGAAGGAGAAAAAGGAATCCTAATGGAAATTTATTCCCATCATTTAGAAACTTGGACTAACCAACATTCTGTCCAGTTCCCTTGCTGCCCTGGCAGCAATTCACACATGGAAAAGTCAGGCAACCCTTCTGGACAAACATTTGCACAAGCTGTGCTCTCCTCTCTGAGTATCACTGGTCATACCTGATACCACTGGTAACTGTTGAAAAGCCACAAAAACGGCACTCGATCTGCAGGAGCCTTTGCTGGGAGCAGCTTCAGTGAGGAGATGCCCCCTCCCTCCTTGTCCTGCTATAATGTGCAAGCAAAGCCCATTCATTATTTTCCATCTCTCCCCAGCCACTGATTAAAGGGGCATCTTACCCAATTCCCCCGTCCTTTCTCATCCCCAGTGAAGTCCTGCCTTTCCCTGCTTTGGCAGCTGTTTTTCCTTCTCCTCCCGGCCCATTTGCCTGCTGTTGTCTTGCTAATTATTTTTACAAAGCTCATTAATTGATGCAATCTTCCCCATTTTTCATCTCCTTCCTGCAGCAGTGTTCGGCAAGCAGGGAGCTCCTGCCGCAGCCGTGCTCAGCTGGCTGCTCACCCACCTCCTGCCGAGAGCAGCCAGAGCAAGACTCTGCAACCTAATCCTCTATTTACCTTTCCCTGGGCTCAGCCATCATTATCCAGAGGAGCAGCTTTGGAAGTCACTTAGCAACGTGCCAGCAAACCAAAGCTCTGATGTCACCAACAGAAATAGCATCTCAGAAACATCAGTTGTCTCATGCCCTGAACCAAAGCATCCGGGGCCATGGAGCTCCGTTCCTCAAAAATTGCTGCTTCTAGAGAATTTATCTTTGAATGGCTGGCAGATGAGGCAGCAACACAGTGATTTCAGATTAAAAATAATCTCCCATTCTTCAGTAATCGCACTGACTAGAGCACAGGGCTCCTGCTGCCTCTCTAATGTCTAGCATTGAACAAGAGCACAGGTCAGATACTAAAGTGACACAGGTCTATGTGGTAGAGCAGCTCCCTCAACCCTTCCAGTTATTCACCTATGAAGATGAATTACAGATTTAAAACAGCTTTCTTCACATTTTGCCGTTTACTTTAGGTCAAACAGGCCATTTCCTCCCCTCTCAAAACAGCGGGGAGAAAACATGGCAGTAAATACAGAAATTACACTGACAGCAGAGTTCCTAATGCAACTTCTTTGTTATCTAAGAACGCTGTCAGGCCTCTGAAAACAGAAGTCAGTACTCTGGAGAATTTTCAGATAATAATTGACCATGGCTCTCAGTTTGGGAACCAGTTCTCTGAGAGTTCACTCTTGTCCAGCTGTGCAAGCTGCCCAGGGTCATGGAAAGGGAGGGCAGCTCCTCACTGGTGCACTTCAAACCAGATGCTTCCTCATTTCACACATGAGCAAACCTAGACTGCGTGGTGGCTTTCAAAGCACAACATCCTAAATTCTGCAGGAATCAGCATCAGTGGTTCAACATTCAGCATTATTCTGACACCGAGTACCTCTGACTGGTTATCACAAAGACTCCTAAGAGCAGGACAAATTCTAGATTTGTCCATTCAAGAGCAGCTGAGGAAAACAACTCAGAGGAAAATGAATGGGTAGTTCTGCTGCTGCCCAGCACTGAGCAAGGCATTTATGGGGAGCACACAGGCACCACAGCACCCCTCCTCAGAAGGCCACCTCTGTGGGACAGGATCACACCTGCAGGAACACACAACCACCTTTTTCAGAGCCTGCACCCTGACCTTTTGCAGGTGTTTCCAGGGGTTTCTTCCAGGTGACCAACGGCCAGCCCTGTCCTGCTGTGTTGCAGCTTGTTGTTTCTAAGAGCAGTGGTGTGAAAAAACAGGAAGCCATGCAGAGAAGAGAAAGAATACAGATTGAGGCACGGAACTGCAGCAGCCCCAGCTCCCCCAGCACTCACCCCACCCCCTCTTCCCTTCCCACCCCCTCACCACAGGCCACATTCTCGATGAGAAGTGCTCTACTTGCCCTTGACGGGAAACTGGGTACGGAGCTGGGCGGCCGGGGAGCCTCGGAAGGAGGGGAAACCCAGCAGCGTGGAGGGAAACGCAGCTCCCTGGGCTCTGGCGGCCACAGGGTGCCAGGAACAGCTCAAAGCTGACTCTTCTCCACAGGTGCATCCATTTTACACTCCAAGGAAAAGTTTGTAACTCCCTTATCCTCAAAAGTTCAGATTTGCTGCTTCAAAGTTCCAATGAGGACCATTCTACAGATTGTTTAAGCTTGATCTATGATTTGCTGCAACCCAAACAGGTCTTTGCACCATTCTATGTCCAGGTAACTGTTTAAGGAATAAGGATTCCGAGTCACATCTCTCTATTGGAGAGAGACAACAGATCCTTTTGTCTACAGATCTCTCAACTCACCCCGAGCTGCTTAATTGTGACACAAATTTTTTGTTTGGCAGGACTCTTCATTGCTCACACCTTTATCTCTTCAGTCTCCAACATAAAGTTGAGAGATTAAAAGGGTGGAGATGAAGAAACAACAGTTGGGGCAAAAAGGCTGGTAGGGGACAGAAAGGCCAAGCAAATCACCAAAATAACATGCACCTCAGCTTCCACAGCAGGGAAAATATTCCCAGCTTCATCCTGCACACAACCACAGCTGAGCTTATGTCAAACAACTGTCTGGATAAAAAAGGAAAGGAGGAAATGTCTTGGGAATCCCAGTGTTGCTGAAAGCCAGGAAAAAGCCAAACACTACACAGAGCTTGGCCAGTGCTTCTGGAGAGCAGTGCTCCAAAATCAAAGTGGATCCAGGTGGGATGAGCGTGCACAGCCTGAGCCACGGGAGGGTGACAGGGCACAAGGTGAAGGCACAAATGACCTGGCACATCCCAGAGCGAGTGACAGCCCAGGATCAGCTACAGGCAACAACACATGGAGACATCAGCACGGCACCTCCCCACACCGTGGATTTGGTCAATCAAAAGTCTTTTACATCTGTACTAACCCAGCACCATGCACAGATAAATTGGCCTGCTTTTCTACACAAAGCATAAAGCCATTGTTAATTGCTAAAACCGAGGATGAAGGAGTAAGGACAGACATGAGGCCAAAGGAGAAGTACTAGACAGTCTGATATCTACTGGTGGGAAAGGGGAATGCAGAATTTCCTTAGTCCTGCCCAAAGCCTCTGTACTTGCAAGGGGATGTGCTGGGCTCGGGTTTATCTAGAAAACCTATAAGAATGTCGACCTAAGGCTACAACTTGGAGAAAAAGAAGCAGAGGTCAGGTTTTCTAAATGCAGTCACAAACCCCAGAGAGAAGCTTACCAGTAAGACCCTCAGCTTTTAGAGGGAAGCAGAACTCAGGAGAGGCCCCAGCACTTCTGAGCTGTCAAGGAAACAGTGCAAACCATGAGCCATTCCCTGGTTTGAGTGCAGCCCATGCTGCAGCTTTCAGAAGAAAGGCAGGGTCTGGGGGGAGCTTGAGGGTGCCTGAATGAGCCTGAGGGGGATTCCCAGCATCTCTCTTTGCTGGCAGAGGTAGCCAGCCTTGCCAGGCTCTTAGATTTTTTGTCTTTTTAAATAACTGATGAAGAAAGATGCTCCTACAAGCAGTGATTCAGAGCAGGGCCTTTATCTAAATGCTCTGAATCATTCTTTGTAAGAGGCCATCCCTGCTGACAATGGAAGGAGCCTCTGGAGAAGGCAGACAGATAAAAGTGATGATTAATTCCTGTGTGGCATTTGCATCAGAACATCCATGTAAGAGACTGAGCTGTTTGCTGCTGGGGCTGTGGCTCACAATCCAAACCTGCTCGAACAGAAAGCCAAGGCCGGTGCAGTGAGGAGCATCGGGGGAGGAAGAACACGCCGTCTGCCTTCCCAACGTTTGACCCACAAATCACTCAGCCGTGGGCATCCCTACTATTCTTGTTAGGAATACCATGAATTCCCCACCACCTCAAGGAAAATTATCCACGCCCAGCGCGATGGGGGATGCTGCTGGGAGGGGGTGAGCAGGAGAAGCCCCGCAGGTGCAAACGGCCCATGAGCGTTCCCACCTCCGTGTGCAGACTTTGAGAACCTCTCTTTGGCGTTGCTCCAACTGGTATTTATTGTTTGGTTTTCCAGAGGGGGTGCCAGCGTTTCTCAGGGAGCCCCGATCCCCGGCGGGATGCGGCACGAACCCCATCTAGTGGCAACCACAAAGGGAAGGCTCCGGAGCCCAGACAGCGCCACCCAACGCACAGCAAAGCGCTCGTGTAGCGGCAACTTGCTGTAAATGGCTGCAAATATCCGAAAAAAAGCTTTTTTTGTGCGTTCCCCCTGTGTGGGCTGGGCCCTGCAGCCCATCGAAGCTACCACAGCACAAACAGAGCAGAGAGGGACGACAGATTCTTGATCCGTACCCAAATTT
>VZTR01021399.1:51174-62698 GCA_013400775.1 Chaetops frenatus | reverse complement strand
CTTTGAGGTCCCCCCCCCCCCCCCCCCGCCTTACCTTCTGTTTTCCTTTTTCAGCCATTTAGAGTATTGTTCTACAGATTTTTAAGAAAATATTCTGATATTTTCATATATGCTTCTTCAGCTTAATCATTGCTGAGTACATGACCTGGATAACATATCAGTTTAATTTCTGCAATATTTATTCAATCCTAGATAAAAAGACAGATGTAATACAAATTCTTTGCAGGATAATCTATTATCCTGCAAACTTCCTGATATCAGTGAAAAGGGATTTTATATTGCTACTTGTATGCCACTTCCTGATGAGCCCCAGATACACTGAAGATCCTGATGTATGACTCCTACTTAAGATTAGCCCATTTGTTTCATATGAGAAAGGGCTGAAATTGCCTGACCTATTTTTATTAACTTTCTTTCTCACTTAGCTGTAAGAAACTTTTCTCCTTTTCTTTTTTCCCCCTTTCCCTTCCTATTCCTCCACATCTAGCTATCGATTTACAATCGCTGCAGGGCCAGCATTTCTCAGAATATACAACAATGGCTGATGTTTAATCAAAAAGCAAATAATAAAGGGAACAAAGGCTTCAAAATCAAGCTTTTTTGATAAATGCCAGGTGAAAAAATTCTGTCATGGCACAGTATAAAATGCAGGTGTTCTACAGTGTGGATGTTCAATCAACACTACATGATGTCTCCTGCAGAGAGGATGGCTTCTCCTACAGTGGGATTATTATCCCCAGGGCCTGGCAGACCTGCATTCACACACCTGTTTTACCTGCCCTACTGTGACCAATGGGAAGTCATTTGTCCATTCTGTCCCCTTGCTCTCTATGAGTCTCCTTGAGGTTTTGTGGTGGGCTTGGGGGCTTTTTGTTTGTTTTAAATGCTTGCTTATTTTAATGGAGAGGGAGTAATTTGGAAAGCTATGCCTTGGCCCCACAGTGTCAGCTTTTGCTGTTACTTTGCACTGCACTGAACACATTAATGCGGGCAAGGAATACTACTTTTCTTTGTCCTCTGACATTTTATTTCTTTGGCTAAGATGGACTTGATAGAAACACTGTGTTTTTCAAACTCTTTTAAAGACAGAAAATTACAGTAACTTAGAAAACTTAGTCAAATAAAAACATTTTTAAGCCAGCAAGAGGAAGATATCACAGGGGAAAAAAGGATTTAAACAAAAAATGGGTCTGTCTCACACTGCAAACTCTCCTGTTAATTTTCTGCAAATGCACCTTTGCTCAATTATCTTTGTTTCTGGGTTGGAGAAGAGATTTTACTTTATACTCTTCCCTCAATGTGGCCGCCATGTGTATCTCTCAGCGCATCAAAAAAGGAATAAATACATTTTGAAGTCTTGCAGGAAGCTTATTTAAGGAGAAATACAGTGAAGTGTGTATGTTAATATTGGTATGTGGGGTTTATAAATGCATACTTACTACCAATGCAAGTGAAATGGATTAGCCTGTATTTCTGTAGGTGACATCTCAGATGAATTTAATTACTTCAGCAAGCTTTGGGTTTTTTTCAGGTAAATGTTTTTAAGACCAGGTAGCACCAGAATGACTAAGGTAAGTCATGTTGATATTTTTTAACATCTCTGATGGGAAAAGACAATGTGTATAAGTTTTTAAATGATGCTTTCTTTAACCTCTACATTTTTACTTTCATTTAATACAATTATATGTTTCTCAGAATCAGTCACTGTATAACTGGCCAGAGTAGAAGGATGTTCAAGAGAGACTTGGTATTTCAAGCTAAACTTTCATTAGTTTTGAACATAAGTTGTAAAAGTAAAAGTGGTAGAAGAATTGCTAGTGTGATGTTCACTATTAATGCTCCAGGATACACAGGATAAATCATCTTACTCTGACTGAGAGTGCTGGAGTGATAACATTATCCCTCAGTAAAGTAAGAACATATTTTAACTTATTGTCACTTGAAAAACCTGATAACACAGACTTTCTCCTCTGCAGTGTTTAGAAGAAAGTAATTTGATTTTTTTTCCCCATGGATAATTTCTGTGGAAAAATTTATATGTAGAGGAACAGGTTATTTTATCCTTCAGACACAATGAATAGTTTTGTTCAGCTCTCAATGTATGTGTAATAATATTGCCTGTGAATGTGAAAAGGTGAAAATGCACAAACTTCACTGATTTCTATCTTTACATTATGAAAATGTGATATCTGATATCCACCATCTATTTTTCTATACATATATGTAGAAATTATATGAATTAATGTATGCTGCTACCATATACCATATTTCTATACTGAAAAACCTAGCTGACCTTTTATTTTCACATTATTCTCTCTGCTGGCTGTATTATTGGTAATATACATTACAAATTACTTCTTAGACATCCAGAAATGAGGGAGATTTGGGAAGTAGAGAAATACCCACACATGCCCCAAGAAGAACATAAACCATTGAAGTGCATTCAACAATGTTTTCTACTAGATATGGCAAATTAAGGAGTTCGTAATTTCTTTTTAAACATTTGATGACTTGTTATAGCCCTATCAGCCCTATCCAGCCATCGAATCTGAAAAGAAGTTCAAGTAAAAGTAGTATTCCTCTGCCCTTAAAACAGAAGGTTTTCTATCATTTTTTTACCAAATTGTGGTTTCTCCAAGAGGAAGAAATGAAAATGTGTATATAACTTGTTAGTCTACCACACGCTTACAGAATCAAAAGTGAGCAGTTGGCTGGCAGCAGACGAAACACAAAAACCTGTTCTTTTCAATTCTTTGCAGCATGTGTTATTTCAAAGATGAAACACCATACCAAGTTTGAGAAACAAATTGGTAGGGTTAGGGTGAAATGACAATACAGGAGTGTCCTTTGACTGGAAAACCATAAATTATCCTGCAGAGGATCCCAGATATTATTAGTAGCTGAGAGAGGGGAGTTGAAGGGTAAGATGTATCACTTGATATATGATATTTCCAACAGTAAAATTCATTATTTGATCTTAAATTCTGATGTTTTCTACACAAAGTTTCATTTAGGGTTATGTTATTCAAAGCAGGAGTGCTAGACAGCTCTGATAAAGTAAAATAAAACCAAACACTCCTTTGCAGTTTCACAGATGCAATGATCATGTTCACCTAGGAAACTCTGTATTGAAACCTTTCTTTTCCAAGAAGTTGATTTAAACCAATAGTAATATTTAGAACCAAAATGCTCAAATCCTTTAAAATCTTTGAGCTATATGCCCTGCTCTGACAAAATTTAAAAAAAAAAAAAGATTCAAAAAACTAACAGAACTAAGTCAGCATGAGTAAAAACAAAAGACATATTCCAAAACAACAAACTGTCTTTGACTCAAGCAATCTTTAACACAGAGAGTGAACAAATTAGAAAACAGCACTTTTTAATTTGATCTTTATGAATTACTTATCTGTTTCAGAAAAATAACATGAGCTAAGGTATTATAAGACACCCTTGCATTTGGATTTTTTTTCTGAGAGAGAAAATAGAGGTGTAGAAAACTGGATAGAACAGAAATACCCAAGGCACAAGTATATAATCCAAGAATTTACTAATAGGAAATTTCAATAAATCCACCAGCACTCATGTGAGAGAGAAGGGGAATCATGATCTGAGGATATTTTTTACTATTTGACATTGATAATTCATACATGTAAAGTGATTTGGATTAAAATAATACCAGCATCAAATATCTGTGCTTAATTGCCCAGCATAACTGAATGCACTCAAAGGTGATTGTGTGTCTTTAGTGAAGTTAGAAATGGTCTTACATGAGACATCTAAGGATCTTTGACAAAAGAAAAACTGAAATTAAAATTATTAATGCTGATATTAAAGGTCTCCAGTAGGATAAAAAAATACCCACATACCAATACTGTCATAATCACAACAATATGATGTTTCAAAGGTTGTCAAAACAATGAAAGCAGAAAGATTTTGACAAATCATTATGTTTTGGCCAAACTTTAAAATAGTACTTTTCTTATGATTTTGTGTGAGGCAACCTCAGTTTTCCTTGACCTACAGTTTGTTGAGAACTTCAGGAAAAAATTGCTCTTTTTTTACACATCTAGGGGAATTTCAACATCTAAGGGACTTCTGGTTTTTTGGGTAGGTTTTTTTCGACAGGTTATGTTTTGTTTTTCCCTACGCCATAATTTAAATACCACATTTATGAGAGCTTGAACATTAACTTAAATAATATAGGAATTCTCCATCTCTGTTTAAAGGGAAATTTTTGTAAAAATGTAAGAACTAGGCACTCTAAGCTGAAGCCAGTACAAATATACCAACATTTTTTAAATTTTTATCTGGTCTTTTATATCATACTTTCTATCTTATGATTCAGAATTACTCAAAATTAAAAATGAAAAGTTAGCAATATTTTGAATGCAGGAGAAAACATGACTAACTGTATCTCTAAAATACCTTCCATTTGATGTATTTTAATTTTTCAAGAGCACAGTTTGTGCTATAGTGGAAAGAGACAGAGAATGAGCTATTCATACCTAATTTGGAAACCATACCCTTGTCACTGTATTCTGTTGTAGGATCACTGAATTCACAGCTCAAAAAACTAAGGGGATTTCAGGTGCAGAATGAGCACACTCACACAGAAGATAGACAAATGTCTACCTTTCATATTGCATGAAAATGATAGACTCACTTAGGATATTATTTCATATATGTTTTACATATATATTCACCTCATTATCTGCATCTGGTGCAACTGGGATTCATTCCAGGACAAAGACAATGAAGCAGAATGGCACTGCTGGATGATCCATCCAATGAGCAGAAAAAGGCAAAATCTGTTTTCCTTTCCTGATCCCCTTTATAGTGTTTGATCTGACTGATTTGCATATCCTAGTACCACCCTTTAAAGGAAAAGTATGTTAAAAATGGTTTCAGTCCCCCCATNAAATGGTTTCAGTCCCCCCATAAAGGCCTATCCACTGTGCTGTAGCTGAAACCTGTATATCCTGTTCCTAAGCTACTAACAAGGAACAAATACAGACATATTTGTAAAATTTACATGTGACCTTCAGGAGACCAGGAATGTGCCATGTCAGCCTGCTTCCCTAATGCAATGTGCAGACACATGATTTACTTCAAAGTTGGCAGAGTGCTTGTATGAGATATACTCACCAATAAAATTAGAAAGTGCAAGGTAAGACACGAGCACAGAAATCTAGAAAATGGCTCTTACTATGCAGTTGCTTTGGGATTGAATTTATGGTCTTGCTTTTATCATCACCAAAATGACATTCAGGATAGTTAAAACACTACCTCCGGGCCAGAGGTCACAATTGGCATGACCTTCTTTTACTAAAGGAAGAAATAGTTATCTTGCGAAGGAGTTGAAACTTACTGGTAGCCCAAATGCCCTAGGAGATTAGAATTGTAACATATTTTAGCATTTTCTCCTCAGATAAGAAATATATGGCTGTGGGGTTTTCCTAACTTTAACAACCTAGCTAAACAACCAGATATCTACATATGAACTTGAGTCAAGAATACAGAAGTTCTAATTTAAAAAAAAAAAAAAAACAAAAAACCAACAATCAACCAAACAAAAAACCACCAAGAAAACGACAACAACAAAAAACAAATAACCAAAAAAAATACCAAAACCACAAAACCAAAAAGGTTTACCAAGAAACTACTTCAGTAAAGACACTACATACCTTTCTTTGCCTGGAGAGTTAATTCATGTATGAAATTTATGTCTTAGCATATGCCTGCAAGAAACACAGTCACTGTGGATAGTAGGTAAAAACCTAGAATAAGGGAAAAGGATTAGAATTTTCCTCATATATTTAAATGCAATATTTTTTATTTAATTGTACTTTAAAAGAAACAAATTAACTTTCAATAAGCATATAACTTAATTTAATAGCATGCAGTCAGACAGGACTGTTATGACATTTCCAGCAAAAAGCTACTACCTAAGATGGTTTTAAGGCCAGAAGAGACCTTTAGTTAATCTAGTTGACCTCCTCAGTACCATAGGCCATGAAAATTGTTATCGTTTTATGCTAGGGCAAAAATATGGTTCAAAAGACAATAAAAAGTTCTACATTAATGAACTATGAAAAAGGTTGGTCACTTAAACTGGAGAAGAATGGTTGTAAAGATTAAAAATTAAAAAGCTAATATCCTGTCTAAAAATAAGAAGACCGAATATAGGCTAAGTCAGTTTCTATTATAGTGACATATATTCCAATTTTAAACACCTTCAAGGACAACAACTTTCAAGAGCACTTATTTCTTCAGCCTTTTTATACATCCCATAAATTAATTCCATAAGATATTGAACTATGCAAGTTTATATTAAATACTTTCTGTGGTTAGCGCTCCTTTTATGTGAAAAAATATTAAACTTCCATAAACACTGATGTTCAGATTAAAGAATGATAATTAATATCTAAAAAATAAAAATGTTTTGTCATTAATTATACTATTTCATACATACATTACAGTTGAAATTTCCTTAACAACATGTATAAAGTCATAATAGAGTTTTATTCTTTACTTCATCTTCCATCTCCAAATTTTTTCAATTATATTAATAATGATTGACTAATGATGTTAATATACCTAGTTTACAGAGAAACAACATTCTTGCTTCCTCAGTGACCTGTTAATGGACAATGATCTAACTGAACTGCTGAAGGGACCAGAGAAGAAGAAAAAAAGTATTTTAAATATATAACTAATTTGGTATATATTAAGGGAATTATAGCATGTATATGGACATTCAGGTAACCACCAAAATGCATGGGAATGAACTAAAACTTTGTTATAGAAAAATCATGGCATATTTGATAATTCAGAAAGTCTGTATATGTAATCTATCAACTCATTAGTATCAGGTCATAGTTCAAAGATGTATAAGCTGGTTCCTTCTTTTACCCCTCATAAAACAGAATCACAGACAAGCCACCAAAATCATGAAGCTTGATATTATCTATGCTGAATTTTGCCTTTTTTTCAGAAATGTACATTCAGTAATTGTTTCATTTTTAAACAGAATACTGCGAAAATTGCTAAATCAGGACCAACTCATGAACAATTCCTGATGGTGATATTCCCAGTACTAGTATTTTTTCTATTTTTTAGGGCGTAGCTCAATTCTTCTGCAACAGCTTATCTCCCTGTGACTCTCAGTCAGAAACTACATGGCCTCAGAGGCCAGAGGGCTTTTATTGTAGTTCAGTACGATATGAATGACCATGAACTCTTAGTTTAATCACTGTAAGTTTGTATTTTAGCTCCCAAGGGAAAAAAGAAGCCTATCCTGACTACAAAGAATACAAATAACCTCCCTAATAGTCAGGGCTTTTGGAGGTTCTCTGTGCTTGAAATGGTATGTGGATATAAAGCAGCGAAGCACATGATTTTTGTATTAAACAGAACAAGTTATGTTCCTTATTGGTCACTGCTGTCAGAGCTCTGTGGCAGATATAGTCAAAGTGCTGTGCTGATGAAATCATGACTAATGGCAGTTATCAACTTGGATTCTCAAAGTGCCATAAAAATGATGGCAATCAGAGTGTTTATCTAACTGCTGATGTATGACACATAAAAAAATGCTCAAAATGTTAAGGCATGCTGAGCGTCATTAGTAAATTAAACTTTAAAAAGCATTTTTATTATATTATATTTTGTGATGGGTTAATTATAGTGCTTTAAGCTCCTTTAGCAAGACATTTGGATATTTTACTCCCATGTAAATAAGTGGCTGCTCATAGCTTAACCTGTTGCTGTCTCAGAGGTTGAAAGAGTACAGAGCTAACAGAAAAAAAAGCTGAAACTGCTAAATGTGGGAAACACTGAGGACATAATCACAGAACTACTCTTTCTTTACTGCCAGCTCTGTTATTTGTTTCACTGCAGTAATAAGTCTTGAGGCACTTTTTTCAGGTCAAATTTCACTTCTGCTCAGGTTTCTGAGCTTGATTTTCCCCATGTTTCCAGGCATGATTCTATCTGATTTCAAATTTAATCAAGGATAAGAAGGAATGACAAAGTAGATGGCTTAGCAAACAAGGCAAAGGAATTTTTCTCCTTTTGATTTGAAAGATTAATTAAGAGCTTTGTAAAATAAAATGGGTCCCAGCATAAATATAGTGAAACTATCATCTGTAACTTTTTGAATAACTGATTGGAAGATGAATCCACAAACCCAGATAAACAATTCTTTACAATGTCTATCATCATTCAACTAAAATGATCAAATACGCTAAGTAGCAGATGTGCTCTTGCTTTCCTCTGTTGAAGTAACAGAATTTGCATGCATTTTCTGGAAGCAGAAATGTCACAAGCTTCACAGCCAAAAATGTGATTATACTAGTTCAAAGGCCAGCAAAATAGTTAACTCCTAATTCCAGATAGAAATTAAAGCCCAACAAAGTTAGCCACTAGTACAATGGATAGCCCAGAAAGCAGGCCAGATCTTACTATCCCTGACTACATACAATATACATGATATGTGTAAAGATAAAACTCCTGTATATTCAATTGCAAGATTCAGATCCAAGACAATCCTGCCAGGAAACAATTTTCAGAATAAATGGAGATTTCCATATCTGAGGGATCAGTCTCATTGTTACCATGGAAACAAAAAGAATAAATCCCATGCAAGCTTTTAAAACTCATGTTGGTGACAGCAGGGATAAAGGAAAAGTTAGAACAAACTGAAGTGTTAAGTACAAAGGACTTGTGTATTATATGAAAAATATCATTGAGCCTCTATTCATCTCACCCTTCAATTTAGTAAAACTTAATTAGTAAATTATTACAACATTTCTAAGTTTAAACCCAACAAATACAATACCCCAGCTCCTTTGCTTCATAAATTTGGTGTTTCACAGGACCAAATACTAATGTTGAATAAGGATTAGATTTTCAGAGACATACCATGTAACATAAAAACCAGGAGTATCAGGTAACTGTAGCATTTTAACGCAGATTATTAACTATATTATGTACCCATGAACTCATGTCCCTAAAGAATCATTTTTCCCTTGTTTTCTAGCAAAGCTGCCTCTAGAGCAGAGTGGACCCATGTCATCAGTTGCATCAGCTGGATCCAGGTTTAGGATCACTTTACAGATTTTCCATTTAGCTACAGTCTGTCTCTTCCAGTTTAAGAGCAATTCTCCTTTTTCCTGCACCAATGCAGGAAATTTCTTTTTTCAATGTTACCTGCTTTCCTTCTCCCTCCTTTAAAGTGACAGGCCAAATGGAGGACCTATTACCTATAGAAACCATTAGCAGCAGACCTTGACTGTTCAAAGTCCTTGAAGGTCTGTGAGAAGCTCTGTGGGTACATTTTAGACACATGCAGCTATATTGGTTGCCTTAAAGTGGTGTAATAGGGTCAGAAAGGAGCAAACTCAAAGTATCCTCCATGTAGAAAAGCCATCACTTCTACAGCTGATGGAACCACTTCCCTGGGTCCTGAATAGGGAATATTTCAAAAGCAGGGCACAGGAGGGGGATGGAGTACTGCAGTCTGAATGGGCACGTCATAAGTTTCTCGTGTACCTTAGCACTTCTGTGACATGTTACCTCCCCTAAGGTGAATATTAACTGATCAGTAGAACTGGGAGATGATTCATAGCTCCCTGATAGCTAATCAGTGCTCCTTGTGTCAAGCAGACCAGGGGAAATGGAGAGAAACTCTTTAGTGCTTTTGAGTATTCCTAAGGCAACACATCATCAGAACAAATAGTAGAGGAAGTCAGGGCTCTTCAAACACCTTAGTGTTTTTGAAGTCACATTTTCTTCCCTGAATTCTCTCTTGTTCACCAATACAAGGAACCAGTGACTGCATGTAGTGATAGTAAATTATGACTTCTATTGTGGTAAAACGAAGATTCAGCCACAGCCAAAGAAGTTGGTGCAGTGTAGTACAGGTAACTATAGATAAGTTTCCAAAAAAGAGCAATTCCATCTCTAAACCTGTTACAGCAAACTACAGAGGCCCATGTGAATGAATACTGCTGAGCCACTTGATTTCCTTTGAGTGCAGGTGTGATTTACTTAGTTCTAGACTAGACTCTGGCTCAATAGTTCATTATGTATTTCTACAATCAAAACATTAATTTGTCACATATCCCAAAACTGCATTTATTTCTTGGTTGTATTTTATTCAGCTAAGTGATTTGGACTCTATTTATGTAGCTTCTAGATCCATAATTGGGATACAATAACTTTGAAAATGGTGGAATCTTGTCCAGTGAGATTTGTGACCATTTTTTTCTGCTTTCTTGTATGTTTTAATATGTATATGAAAATTGGTCTTATTTCATTTGAAACCTCTGTAAATCGATAAAAATTGCAAAAATACACATCTGAAAATAACTTCAATATCAACATTGTTGATCTCCTGCACCGGCTAAAACTAAACATATCTGTCATTTCAGATATGTTCCTCTCACATAGTCATGGTATTTCCAGGAAATCTGTCATAGTGGTTTACTTCTGTGAAGATTTTGTCTGGTCTAACCTGAATAACCTTTTCTGTGGCTGAAACCCAAGTCTTCTCAATCTTAGACATGCAATCACATGTTTATAGAGGACCACTCAGGAAGGTCAGAGAGGATACCTTTGTTTGCATGATCCTGACATATCTCTGAAAACTCTTATCATGGATTTTCCTCATGGTCTTCAGTTTACTATTTCTAGATCTAATAGTTGTGGCTCTTCTTCCCTTTCTGTTTATGTCACACTTTCTCATGTATTTATTCTTAACTTCAATTCTAAACTGATATTTTCATTAAAAGAATTTTCAGGTGAAAATAGTATTTTCTTCCCTGAAAATTCTCACAATTACCTTTCTATGGAGCAAAGAGAAAATTAAACTCATTGCAACATTTAAAAAACATATATAAAAAGGAAAATGCCTTGCAGTAAGTCAGCTCATAGTATTCCATACCAGAAAATATCTGGTCTTCACTTACCACTGGCAAAATATAAGTATTCTGCAGGATGTCTGGACCTCACAAGATGAAGTAGCACCATTTAATATCACTTATATATGAAACATTAGAAAATCTTGGCTTAATAAAACAAATTAAATTAAAATTAATCCTGTTACAAAACACCTCAGGGTTAAAAAAGGCAATGGTCAAAGGGGGTAAAAAGAATGAGTAGAATCAAAATGGATTGTTGAAAAATTAGTCTTGTTACATGTAATGAAATAAAATTAAATGTAAGGGGCAGAAACACAGAAGAATAGTTGAAAGAGAATGACAGAATGTGACTTCAAGGGATTTTATTTTGTTTTGCTTTTTTTCTTCCCTTTTATAGAGATTAGTGACTGAATCTTAAAACCTGGGCCTAATTTTTGTATTGAATGTAATTTTTCCTAAAGGTCAGTGTATTACTTAATTGTTAGTGCTCTTATCAAAACAAACAGTAAAATCTAGTGAATTTTAATGTCTAAAATTGGCAAGTTTGGACAAATCAATTATTCCATGCATATATATTTGAATTGTAGGCTGGTCTGAAATGACAT
>VZTR01021399.1:35048-48577 GCA_013400775.1 Chaetops frenatus | reverse complement strand
CCAAGAAACCAAACATCCTAAGGCCTCACAGTTAGAGGTCGTAAAACCCTATGCTATCTTAAAAAACCAAGGCCCTCTCTAGAACACATCCTGCAAAACTAAGATTAGGCCCATCCAAGGGAGAATTCCTCAGCATGGGGGGATATCACGCTATTCATTTAAGCTTCTCATTGAGGAATCTTTGTTAGATATGCAAATTTGCTAGGTCTATAAAATTGTATAAGTGACCTATCATGGAGGTGCATTTTGGTGCATTCCACCTTAGCGAAGTGGTGCACCAATAAAGATCCTCATCAAATACCAAAATAAACACCCTTTTCCCCCTTAACCGTATCTAACTCTCAATGTTAACACCAGGAAAGGCATCACAAGAAGAAGCCCTTTTGGCTCTTGCCTTTCCCTGGAGTTCTCATGGGGAGAGCTGAGGGAGCATAAGGCAGGAGCCTCCTTTTGTTCTTCTCTGGGCTGCAGAGTATGTTGCTTCGAGCACATTCCTGAGTGGCAACCACAGAACTTGCATTTCACAAATTCCAAACTGTATCATACTTAATTTTGCAACACCTGTCCCCAGCACAAAGCCAGAGCTGGTTGGGACCAGGCCACCATTCTTCCATGCTTCAGGAGCCATTTTCTTCCTCCCCTATCGGGACAGCAACCTGGGACATCAGCACTGACATCCGATGAACCACAGGCTGACACTGTGGGGCCAGAGCTCCCCAAGCAATGCCATCCGTTCCCATCTGCCACCAGAACTGCTTTGTAAGCCCCTACCTTCCCAGGTTTTTTTTTGTTCCAGGGTAGAGGTTGAGCCAAGTAGGGTTTTTCCACCATTTTACCATTGTCTCTCTCCACAGGGTCATCATGGAGAGAGCGATCTTGTGGGAGAGGCTTCTCCAACATTTTTGTTTTTCTTTGTCCCTGGGGAGTCTGTGAGATTTAGTGACTTTGTACCTACTGATTATTTACTGAGATTTTTGCCTGAAATATGTTGCTGTTCATTTTTTTTAGTAAACTGTTATTTTGTCACATATATACTCTCATTAATCTCTCCTTATTGGTGAAAAAGAGAGTTGTTAAAGGGGATGTAGTGCATGTTGGAGTGTCCACCCCCTTAACTTGTCTTAAACCAAGACGTGGGCTCTGAAATGTCTTTTAAAAAATTTTGAAGTTCATTTTAGTCAGTGTCTCTGTATTCTTATTAGCAGAGATGAATGGCATATAGCCTCCTTTAAAATGATCTTCAAAAGCAATACAAGAATTGTTTCCCTACAGAATAGAGCTATCATTAAAAAAGGGAAGGATGAGAGAAGCTTAAAAGTCAGGAGTTCAGTTTGTGTATTTAACAGGTTTACGCAAATCTCAAGAGCACCCGTTAGAGGCTTAAATTTTTTTTAATTGTTACATTTAAATTAGGAGCAAATTTAAATGTGCTGAAAGTAGCTCTGATAATTTATGCATTGCAGTTTTTAAAAGCTTTTCTGTAAAAAAGGAAAAAAAGGTTTTCCATTCATGTCAGAAAAAGTATTTAACTGCATTCTACAGTGATATTGCTGATAGTAATCAAAAGGCTTAATCTCTCCAGTTGCCTCTTTAGTGACCTTTGCAGAATGTTTTATGTCCATGCTGTTAACACTGAACTCATGTCCACACCATGAATTTAATCAAATGATCTTTCTTTACCAGTGGTAGCCATTCACTGGGTAAACACACCAGAGTTTAATAGGTGCCAAATCCACACTACACTTAAAGATGTAGGTAGATGTGGCAACTTCAGGGTAAAACTGAAACACCTGGAAAAACAGGAAAAGGAAAGAATTTTCTCATCCAATTAGAAGGAACAACAGTCTATTTAACAGAGTACCCCTGTAATTGTACTATAGAATTCTAAATTGCAAAGAAAGAAGAAAAACTTGAGGCTCATCCTAAAGGTACTATTGTAGGTGCAATTTGCCTATGCAAATTCTATGCTTTAAAAGTGTGTGACTCTAAGCTGCTTATATATATAGACCTAAAGATACAGATTTACCTTCTATTCAATAATAATTAACTTTTATTGCAAGATCTGGAAGACATAGAGGAGAAGGGTCCATAGCCATAGCACTGGCAGAAAAATTTTAGGAGCCAAGCATAGCATATGTTTGGGAAAGGATGTCTTGGTCAGTACATGAGGATGCAGGAAGTAGTTGAGATGAAAAGGGGAATGGCAAAATGTTGAATTCCACAGGCAGGAGAAGAATAGTGAAGTTGAACTCTTCTCTGCAACATCTCAGGCTTTGTTTACTCAGCTCTGGAAGGATGAGATTCCCCCAAAGACACTGACTATGGTCTGATTCTTTCAGCTGCTTTCAGCAGCTCTATATCTTTACTCCTTCCACTCTATGGACAAAATCTTTTTCACTGTCACTTCAGCAGAGAAAATTTTATGTCAACCATATCTTTCACTTGTTCATCTGCAAATCTTATGTTCCAACTCATCTCAGGTATACCTAATACTGCTAGCATGAGAAGAAAAGTCATGGAAGTAATTTGTTTTGCAAGTGATGGCTCAGATTATTTGCATTGCTGTACCTTAGGTAGGTTTAGTTTTATTGAGGGTTTTTTGATTGTTTTTTTGTTTGTTTGTCATGACATGGAAATTTGAGCATATCAGCCTGGTGGGTTTCTTAGCACACATATACCTCTGCATGACTAAATAAATAAGCATAGCTGTTCCTTGGCCCACTAGGATTATCTTTTAGGACTGAGGCCTGTTGCGTGGCAAAGGCACAATAAAGATTTAGCATGTAACAGAAGATTAGTTAAAAGAAGGCATGATTGGTGGGTTATGCTCAAAGAAGCCATTGCTTAGCATTTTTCTTTTTCCGCTGAAGCAGAAACAGAATCAAGCAAAAACCAATCCTACCCAAACTAAAAGATCCCCAAACCCCAAACCAGACAATAACCATTTCCCTCAGTATTTTTTGTAAACCACACAGCTGTTCTGTGAGGGTTGCATTGTGTTTGGGAATCCTGTCCTGTTAAAACTTCACAGGTTTAGGAGGTTATGTACCTACCAGATTGTGTTAATACAAAAGAGGTTGTTTCTATTTGTGGGTATAGGGGAGCAATCCACAGTCTCCTTAGATGTTGCTTTAGAAAACACATTTATTTTTAATTTAGTGTAGCCTCCTTCTGTTAGTTAAAGCTCCAGGAAGTATCTGTCCCCTAGGCATATAAAAGGAGATGTCCTTTCACTGGCTAATTATGTTTAGCATGTCTAATTGACTGGTCTGTTAATGTATTAATTCGCATTAATTTTGGTTTATTTGGTAGAATTATTTTCTTCTCTCTATGCAATACTTCTGTCCTAGTTCAGAGGGTTGGGACAACTTCTGCACTGTATTCCAGGGCTCCCAACCCTGACTATGCACTCATACAATAAGCCATGCCATGTCTCACCTTTTGCCTCCCGAAAAGATTACATTCCTTTCTGTTTCCTTGTTTTTCATCACACTTTCCACTTTTCATCCCTTCTTTCCACTCATTTAACCTTTAACTAGCACAAAGATACACTGCTTAATTATGATCACAGTAGTGAGTGACCCGAGGCTTTTCTCTGGTTAACAGGACTGACCTTTACTTGATTTGCCTTCACCTCACTGTTTTTGACTAACAGCACCGGAGGGGAAGTGAAGCAACTTCTTCTGCTGAAGCACAGAGGAAAGAAATAATAAATATACTAAAAACAATGAAAAATATCTGCCTGGCAAAAGGGTTTCTGCCTGCTTTCCAACCCTTTGTCAGTTGCATTCGCCCTTAATTACTCCCTGCAGGTTGACGAAGTGAACAGCAGTAGTGTGAGAAACAGCCCACAGAGTGGGAAGAGGTTGGTGTTCCGTGTTTACTACCCATCCAACATGTTATGGCTTGGGAGCATTGTCAGATTTGACAAGGTGATGCTGCTCAGTAACATCCAATTTGCTCCAAGCCTGGTGAGTGCATTGACAAATACCATTTACAAAGATTAAGTAAAGAACTGTAAAAAGGAATAGGGTATAGCAAATAGAAAGTAAAAAGCAGTGCAAGAATGGGTTTCCTGAGTAATTTGACTTTTCTACATAAAAAAACTCTTGTAAAAGGCAAGGAAAAAAGAAAGAGCTCTGTCAGATTGGATTCACTGTATCAGATTCCACAGTCTGAATATTTCATTGGAGAAAATGAAAAAGGAGAGTTAGCTTTTCAGTGTACCTAGGTTAGTCTACTAATCCAGAAATTTATTAGTATTTTGTCATGGTACTTATAATTATTAATACTTAATGTCTTAGCTGAATTTCTGTGATTTGGATTATATTTCCTGATTTTAGACTATCTTGTCTGATTCTTGACAGGAAACATTTGCATATAGCTATGTAAAATATTTAGCTGGCCTGTATCCCTATCTGAAACTAGAGGTTCTCTGCAGAAAAATCAAAACCAAACCAAAACAAAACAAAAAAACAACAAACCTCTGAAAACCTAAGTGCTGTCCACTTTACTTGCTTAGTTTGGAAAGCTTTATTGAAGAAGCAGTTGAATTAACATGAAAGTTTCTACATAAAACAGGAGATACAGATCCAAAATTGCATGCAGCTTCAGAGGGCATCCTTTGAAGCAGGTCTTTTAAAAATACTGAGTGCTATGAGGCTGTTTAGAAGGAAGCGGGAAGGCTGATTACCAAGGGATAGTGTTTTACATAAATGTTTTCTGCACCAGAACATATGGCATAATGGAGATTTTAGAGTGGTAGAAATGTAATTACATTAATAGAGCCATGTCTCTGTGGTAATTGAACATGGAGGTTCAGGTTAGAGGAATAACCTTCTGTTTAATGTATTTGTGATCCCCTGGAAACCTGAACCAGAGCGAGGGACCTGCCAACAGGATTTCTGAGACACTGGCACAAGGTTGAATGATATCTTGACTCATAAATAGTAACTGCAGGAGTTATCTTTTGTTGGAAGCTATTCACTCCTCTTGCAGTGGTTCTGATTCAAAATTATTTGATTCATTTATCTCTGTCTCCTACAAATGCTGTTTAACTTAAGAGAACAGAAATTGTGCCATTAACATCAATCACAGGTTATCCAAAAGGGAAACTTAAAGTGGTATTGTGAGACTTGAAATGAGTCAAAAATAATGAAATTTTCTAAAATAATTACTTTCAGACTTTTTATTGTCTGTGGATTTTGGTTTTGGTTTGTTCTGTCTTTTTCCTTTAAGGGAAACTTCTGAATCTAAAGCCATATGAAATCTCTTAAAGGACAAGTGCCATATTAAACATGGATGCAAAAACACCCCAACATTTCTTATTTTAGGAATTCTATTGGCAATACTTACTATCCTTCATGTTTTGGACATCATCTCTCCTACACACTCCTGCAGCATCAGCAGCATTTCTCTTTAACTCTCAGAGAACTAGTGCTCTAGTCTGTGTTCTCCTCTCCCTCCTGCCCTGCAAAGAGGAAGAGTCCTTTTGCATATGGTCATAAATTGTGTTAGTACAATAGAAAATAAAAGCAGGTAGTATCATTTTTATTAATTGAAGTGAGATGGCATCCATGGTGAATAAAATTTAACAGCTTGTATCAGCCTTTCATAAAGCTCCATAAAATACTCCATAATGCCTATATTTTTGATGAGTATTAATTATTTTAAGATTATTAAGTAATTAATAAGTAATTAGCAGCACTACAGTAGCATAGACTCAGATAAATAGCAAAAGCATTCTGACAAGAATAAGGAAAAGGAAGGATCTGTAATACAGGTATTTTGATTACAAAAGTTAGAAAGACTAACCTAAAAAAAAAAAAAAAAAAAAAAAAAAAAAAAAAAAAAAAAAAAAAAAAAAAAAAAAAAAGCCCAAAAATCAAAAACAACAAGCCAGAGGTCAGAAGAAAGGTCAGATATTATGCTACAGAAACCCTTTCTAATACTTCTGACAGCATAAAAAGATTACTTTGACTAAAGTCTTTGAGAAAATCAAAGACTGTTCAAGTACCCTATGAAGAGTCAAGTTTTCCAGAATAATCTACACAGAGGGCAGACTGAAACCAGAGGGAAAAGGCAAGCCGATCTATTCATTTTTTAGCTATGCAGTTGTCAGAGCATGAATTAATATTGTTTACATTTAGCTGTTACTTTAGCACTTTTTTTGCAAATAATAAACTTGTTTGGTCTAGCTGATACCCCTAATACTTGGTACAATTTGTAACAGTGCTTAAACATGTGACTGCTGGGAAAAGAAGAACCTCTAAATAATCCCAAAGCAATTCAATTTGATGTTATTGATCTACATTTTTTAATTGATTTGAACATCATTACAGGATAAGCATTCTGCATTTTGCCATTTGAATTACTGTCTTGTTACTGTGCTGTAGTCTAGACACTGTCTCTGTTTCCAAAGGGCATGAGTGTCCCTGATTATGTCTTCCCACAGATCAGCACCAATTGGTTCAGGATAGGATATTTTCCCCTGGTTTTTTATTGCTTCTTTGATAACTTCATCTACACGAATGAAAATTTACCTACTTTTGTAGTGTTGTACATTTACTTCTGTTTTCATGCTGCTGTACTTATGGAGATGGTTCAAATGCATGACAAAAACAGGCTGCCAGTAGAAGTGGCTCTGGAGTGTAGGCAGCCCTGGTTTTGCTGGCTAGCCCAAATTCAAGGAAGCCTCTCTGCAACATCAGCAGGGTGGTTGCCTACCCCAGGGAGCTCCATCCCCATGTTTGTCCCAGAGATTGTAACCCTGTGACTGGCCTCAAAAC
Source organism: Chaetops frenatus (assembly GCA_013400775.1). Classification (NCBI taxonomy): domain Eukaryota; kingdom Metazoa; phylum Chordata; class Aves; order Passeriformes; family Picathartidae; genus Chaetops; species Chaetops frenatus. The sequence continues at coordinate 41,789 of VZTR01021399.1, read as the reverse complement.
CTGCCCCACCTGACCAGCCAGGAGTCAGCCCTTCAGATCAGTTCTGCCTACAGCTTGCAGCCAGGAGCACCCACAGAAGGGAAAAATTCCCCAAACACACAAGTGTTGTCTTTGCAAGCATGTGTACCATATGGAAATATACCTTGGGACCAAACACCTGCCATTATTTAGACAGTTTGATATTATTGACCTACACTCTTTTTTTTTTCGTAAATTGCCTGTGGACTATAGATCTGTGTGATAGTTTTTGGTAGTAGAAATAATGTCATTACCTCCTGCAATGTCAATTCTTCCATTAAATATCACTATAGGGTAATAGGTAGAAATTATTCATATATAAATTTAGAGTTACATTATCGGTGTATTTAACAGAATGGGCAACTTGGTTCTAAAGGTGACCTTGTCATTAACAAAAGTTTAAAATCTGTGAATAATATTTTAAAAACAAGACTGCAACAAAAAGATATGTAATGTTTCCCCTTCCTCCACCCCCCTCCCTTTTTTTCTTTTGGAAGTCCAAACTATTGTTCAGGATTCTAGAAACAAATAAAGAAACCACCAAAAGCGTCAAAAATCCCCTCTCTTGAACACAAGTTTTTCAAAATATCTTCCCTTCATCATCATTTATGTTTCTCTTTTTCCAACTTTTTCTTTATAATTTCTCTTTCTGGATGTTAAGGAAATATTTCATTTTATTTTGATGCTTAATGACTTAGAAAATAAAAAATAAAATATTTCCAGCCTATCTATGAGATCAGTAGCAAATTTCTAGCTAACATGGTTATACAATTGATCGCATTGCTAAGACATATTTATATTACTAAATCTATACTCATTATTGCTGGTACTGCTACGGATAAAATGATGGAATGAGTAGTAAGGATTTTAGAATGTTTATAAGTGTTAGTGGATACGTATTGCTTGCAAATTTTTTCCAATTGTTATAAAATGTTTTGTAATTTTCTGGTCAGTATTTGATAATATAGCTTTACTTTTTTCCAGACATTTTCTTTTATTTTCATTTTGTTTTTCTCTGGACACCATACAAATTTCCTTTAAATGAATGGAAAGATTATACTTACCTTCAGTGAGCTTTGTCAGTGATCTAGTATCTGAATCACCCTATATTGACCTGTCATTATCTTCCTACCATTCCTTATTGCCATCTTTTCTTACATCTTTTCTTTTTTTTGTCCAAGTTCCAGCCTTCCTCATTTCTTCTGAGTAAGAAGGCTTTCACACTTGAGAAACACAGGTGCAATGCATGATTATAAAGGACACATCTCAAACAAAAAACAAGAAACATCTATTTTTAGGAAGCCACCAAAACCTCTAAATTGAACTGAGCCACATGTCTAATAATACTCTTATTTTCATTTAGCTTTCTAGTGGTACTAGAAAGAAAATGCAGGAATAAGGAATTAATTTTTGCTTGTCATGACTTGTCACCTTTCCTGTTTACATTCACTTAGCCTTTCCACTTTCCTTATCCATTTTCTTTCTCCACTTCCCCATCTCTTTCTTTTATGTCTTCCTTCTCCTATTTATGCATTCAAATCATGTACTCATTAGAAAAAAAAAAAAAAAAAAAAANAAAAAAAAAAAAAGAAACCTGCTTAAAGGCAAAGAGAAAAAAACCCTACAATAAAACTAAACTAAAGGCAGCACAAGAAGCCATGGGAAGAGGAGCATCTGCCATAATACTACAAGCAGGTGGAGTTATTGCCTCATTTATTGTCAAAATACACCTTATGGACAGCATGGTGTGTTGTCATCCAAACATTGTGTTAATTAAAGGAAACATAATTTATTTTGTAAAATGGTAATGGTTTTGGTAATGAATTGACAAATCTACAATATGGCTAATGCCTTCTGATTTTAGCCTTCTCATTTTTCAAATCCTGTGCTGCATTAGTGTATAACCCCAAACTCCATATAGATTGTTAGTTAACTGTCTTCACATTTTGCTCAGCCAAACAATTCCTCTAGGCCTGAGATTGAGGAACACCCTACAGCCTCAGGCCTCGAAAAGTATAAACAAAAGTGAGTTGATGGGGGAGAAAACAGGCGGCATATGACTTCATTGGCTGAAGCTGTAATTTGAGGATTAACCCCTGATATGTAAATGGACCAAACTCATAATTGTCTGAAAAACCTGTGACCATCATCCATCTTCAGTATAGCCCCTCCAGGAGGCTTTGACTGCCCAAGGTGTCCCTATTGAAGGCCTTTAATAAATACCCACTTTACTCTCTTTACCTTGGCTAGACTCTGTTCCAGGTAGCCACTCCAATGCATCACGATAATATTTTTTTTTCCTTTTTCACACTGAGAATTAGTGAGAAATTTAGAGCTCTGTACAGTCTTTAGTAACATTTGCTAATTAACAACTTCATATTTTCCATGAATGAACTTTTTCAGTTATTTTCCATATATTCCTGAAAAACATTTAATACATATTTGGCCTCACCCTGTAAGTTTCCCATTACATAAGTACTTAGTAAAAGAGTAATTCTAAAAAACACAAATAGTTGCATATACTTTTATAGGATTTTTTTCTCATTCAGATCATCAGGATCTCACCCCAATGAATGACATCAATTAATGAGACATATACAAATTTTCTGGGATGTTCTTGCCAACATTAAGAAACAATAAATTACTGCTATTATTATAAAATTCATAAAGAAAATATATCATTATTATATTCATGTGAAGCTTATTGGGCCTAGAAGAAGGAAATTCAAGACTCATTCTTGTTCATTCAAAACACCACCAATATAACTTCCAGCAAACCTTCAAACCCAATAATCTCTGAGGTAGTGTTTGAAATAATAAGGAAGAGAATTACAGGTATAATTCAATAAATGTAATAAGAAATTCATTAAATTCAATAGGAATACTAGATGTTGATATAAGATGGTTAATTTATAGTGGGGAGAAATGCAGAAAGACTTTATTAGTACATTATAGCTTGTGACCCACTAGGATTTTTATGGATTATTGAATAAAAGCAGCTCCTGTAGGTCCTCACTGTCCATAACCTTCTTTTAAGAACTGCTGAGCTCAACATAAAACTGAGTCTAGCAATCGGCTTTTTATTATCTCAAGTTTTTCAAGATTCCCCACACTTTCCTCTCATAGCAGTTTTCTTTATACTTTATTGTAGCACCAACTTTTCCAATACACCTACTGTACCATCGTATTTAGCTGGACAAACTCTTGTCATCATTGTTATCACATTTGGGAAATGTATTTCTGGCATATGTGTGGAACATCCAGCTGGTGTCTTTCAGGGCTCTGACATTCTGTGGTACTAGGTTCTACAGAGAGTTTTGCATTCAGCTGACACTATTGCTCAGGAAATGGATCACCCCCTTTTTCATTTCCAGAATATTTGTTTGCTTTTTTTCGTTTGCCTTTAAGAAAGAAACCAAGTACTATTTCAGAAATAGATTACTGTGTATCTTTGTATAAGCCTTAAATCTGCTTTCCTGAGAACTCTGATATGTTCTGTAAAAGGTATATTTTGTGCCCTATTTACACTTGTAACTTTAGCTCACTCTGTATAAATTAGAAGACAGACTGCAAAAGACTGAGTACAAACTTCAGAATGTTTTTTTCCTCCTTTTTTTTTATTTATTTCTTTTTCCCCCAAAGCTGAGCTCATCTTTAAAGTGTCTTTTTTTCATCTTTATCTCCGGGCAGTAGTGCTTATTAGAATATTAGGTCAATCTTCTTATAAACATGATGTGTCATTTAAAATGTCTCTTTCTTTTCCTTGCTGGAAATCTCACTGTTATCATTTTCTGTTGAGTAATTATTATAGATGGATTAGTAAAGACCAATCCTGAATTTTCCATTTAATAAGATGCCTGGTCAAACCAAAAGGAATGGTATTGGTGTTTTCCTTCCCCATCCTCCATTATGGGACATAATCCCATGGAAGTAGTGCATGAAAAAAAGACTAGAAAGCAGTTTTTATAGTTCATCACATAAAATTGATTTAATAAACAATTTATAATCTTATTGGGATCATCATATTTTAGGTAATAACTTGGTTCTAAGACAAGTAATTTCCTTTAGCAACCATCTCCCACTTTTTCATGTAGTTTTTCTTACAGTCTTATTCTTTTCCAAATGTTGTGTAGTCTATGACTATTTTTTTTTTCTTTCTTGTTAAATCTTCTGACATAGATTAGTGAAACACAGCACTTTGTTCTTGCTCCTGCAGTCTCCCAGCACCTGGTGTGGCTGAGATTTCTTTCTCAGTGATGGGCAGGTCTTTGTTTCTCCTGGCTTTTTCAGTGATTGTTACTCTGAGATATGGAAACTCATCATCAATCCTTTAATCTGAAATATCACCAAAAAACATCTCAGAAAAAAGCAGATATCTTCATCCAATTGCACTATCTGTATATGTCTGTTATTTATTAAGCGTTTGTATATCTTAGGAAAAAGAAAGCCTTGATTTGACTGTACTTTCATAAAAGATTTAAACAAAGATGGTATGAAGTTGTTTTTCTCGGAAAAACTATGTTCATTTATCACTTTTATTTATTACCTCCAAACTTGCATGGCATGAGGGAATGTAATGACAGACAAATGATCTAAATAAATAATAAATATCCTTCCTGCATTAGATGACTCAACATCTGGTACATTTACATTAGGAAATCAGAACTTTTATAAGAATCTCTGTTTAGTCACTGTAACTAATGTTTAGGATCTAAACAGACTGACATGATAAGTTCAGCTATTATCCTACATCCTTCAAGGAATAACGCTGCAAAGGGAGGATGACAGCATGCTTGGTTTACCACTGCAAAGGAAACTTGATCACATCTTTATCTGTCAGGTGTGCAAGTTCTCACTGACATATACCATATGGACATTTCTGTATGTTTTAGGACCCAATACTGTCAAATCAGTCTCACTATGAAATAAAATCTTATTCTCTACATTAAAAACTGATTAAGAGAAAATATGATGGGACATGATCTGAAAATACCTTCAACTTCATTCTGCACAGATTATGATTTTTTGAAAGTGCTGTGATAAATGGTTAAACAATATAATCCCACCAAATGAACAGATTTAAAGTGCTTTATTAGGTGCAGCTAGAAATATTTGTAATACTTTATAAAAAAATACAGAAGTCTGCTTATGGAGGAAAGATTAAAGCAGGCCCTCAATGTAAAAATTAAAAAGAAGTCACCAGCAAAAAAATATTTCTTTTATGAAGAACCATACATTCTAGCAGATTGTTATTAGAGATTTGCTATAAATCATACAGTATGTGGGCTATTATATACTGCTAACTGAATTTTCCTCTGCCTTGCTCTTCTGTGAGCTGTATTCTAAAAATATTCTAAAATACATATTGCACACATCTATAGCCAACCCTAGATTAAAAAAAAAACAAAAATAAAAACAAAAACAAAAACAAAAACAAAAACAAAAAAAAACCAAACCAATAAAAACACCCAGATTTATTAGTCACAGTGCAGTTTTATTCTTAAACACAAACAGAAAAAAGGAGGCAAGCAGACACAAATGAGGAACCAAAGTAGAAATCAGAGGGACAGAGTACAGCTAAGCTTTGCCAGATGGCTGTTTGTCCCTGACAAAATGCTGACATCCACAACTACTGCTTTTCAAGCACCTTTTCCCTCTCTTGCAGCCAAGATCCTCCCAGATCCAAGGAATGGTTTTGCTTTCATGTGAGTTTAATGCAGGGGGGAATGGATGATGATGATGACAACAAGCAACAATCCTTCCAAAATGTATAAATGCATCACAAACTATAGGAAATAAATGTTTCTTTTAGAGCACAGCTTTGTCTTCACATTTCTGTGATGCTCATGCTAGCAATCACATACTTCCACTTAACAAAATATTTCTTGTAGTCCATGTACATTACTAAATGTATCAGAGTAATTCAGAGAATTACAGTACTGTTAAGTTCATAATTCGCAAATGTATTTGATATAAATTAATTGAAGCTTAAATCATAAATACTTCTCTGTGTATCTTAAAAGTATAGGCAAATTTCTCTCAAAAAAACTATTGATTTTAAAAGATACCTTAAAACAAATTTTCTATAGATTATGCAGAATTAATGAACAATGCTTCCTGATTTTATTTTCGTCTAATAAAGCACAGTTTAATGATATGAATGTGTTTCTCTGTTAACCCGGGATATTGCAGGTCTTAGAATTCTTTAATGATATTAAGTTTTTCTTCATAATTTAGTATTTACCCAAATCATTTTTCTTAATTCCACTAATGTGATTACTGGTTTCTTACTCAACTACAAAAAGAGACTAAATTGCTATAATGAATATATTAATTTTTAAAAGCTGTTGAGAAAGGAAAATTATATGGATATCACCGCAAAAAAAACCCAAGATCCCAAAACTATTTGCAGCATTTGGGACCTAGCCCATTATCTGGTATTACCACCAAGTTGAACAGATTTTTATCGATTTACATTCTATTAAAGAAATTCAAAAGCAAAAATTCTGAATGTATACTTAAAGAAAAAACCTTATATTTTCCCCANAGTAACCCCTGTGTTACAAGCTTTTTATTTTGTTAAGGGCCAGTATTTACAGTTCACCTACTTTTCTACTTCGTTTTGTCAAGTTACAGTGGGTTTCTATTCTGACAGGAAGCAGTCATAAAATTAAAGAGTTGTTTCTTTGATTTCCGTGACCAGCAGTGGGCCAAGTAATTTCA
>VZTR01021399.1:0-12140 GCA_013400775.1 Chaetops frenatus | reverse complement strand
TAAGATCTATTTATTTCCAAGGATAAAATGGAATGTTTGTTTTCAGCTTTTCCATTGAGCTTGTGAATGCTTAACAAGATAAGCACACAATTTTGGATACCATTGCCAAAGGAAGAAACCTGCAGGTGCCGACCTGAATTGAGTAATCAAACCCAATTTTTTTTCTGTAGTTTTCCTTTTTTTGAGCAATATTAATATGACCAGTGAGAAATGTAAAAAGCAGAAACTATTGAAATTGCTACTGGAGGCACAGGAAACTCTGTCATAAATTCAGAAATCAAGATATTTTAGAATTTGTATGTTTTCTAAAAGTTACTGTGGGAAGAGTTTTATTTTTTTTTAACACCCATGATTTACAGCTTACATAGTAGGCATATCACAAAACTAACTTATGCTGAGAAGATAACATATATCTTAAGAAGATTCACAGTTCCAAGCCACGCAGAATAAAAAGGGTATATGCTATCTTCAGTCTTGAAAGTCTTTACATTGCCTGGAAATAAATAGATCTTACCTATTGGGAATAAAGTCAAGATTCTATCTTATCTAGGTTTCCATTTCACCTGTCATTTTTCAGACTTGTCATATTTTTCTCAACAAAAGGTACCCATCTCTCCTCTGGGAGTGCTGGGAAAAAGTAGGAGGTGAGTCATTGGAGTCCAGACAATGTATCCCCCCGAGTCCACTGGTATGTGTCTTCTCATTCCATACTGCATGTGCAAGATACCAGACAATTGTTGCCATGGTTACAGTACTACTCACTGGCTCCATTTTTCTGAATGTTTTCTGCCCAAAGTTTGTAGTAGTAAGTGGACCATTACTGCTGTTGGTGTTTACACAGGACAACAAATAGCGGACGGTATTATGCTGCTATGTGAAGTATATTTCAAGCACGTCTACTACTTTAAAGAAAACATCTTAGTCATTTGGTGCAGTCATTTAGTCATTTAGAGCTAATTTTTCCATCTTTGGAGGCATCTCACTTAAATGGAGCATAAATTTCCACCCACTGTCCAGAACAATACATAGAATGTCTCCATGAACCTTCTAGAGCAAAAAAAGTCAATAAAACACTGGATTTGGATACATCATGGTTTGAACACAGAAAATATTTACTTTCTTGAACTTCTTCAATTTTTATTGAAGTTTATTTTATCTGGGTCAACATGGAGCAGCCTTAACTTAGACCTGACAAATCAAGCAGAAAGTTTGGTGGATATCATCACACACTATAATAATGACAAAGATCAGCAATATTAGTACTTGTTTATTCTAATTTGGGTGGGTAGATAGTTTTCTATATTGAGGCATGCAGTCTTGATAGAACAGCTAATAGGTCTGGAACCCTAGAGTGAAGTATTCATGGACTTCAAGAGAAGCCCCTGGATAAATTTTCCTGATATTATATCTCAAACTATGGATGCACATAAGTGTTAGCATCTTACAGTCCATTCAGTGAAGGACAAAGTCTCAAAATATTAGCATAAACCTAAAGAACAGAACTTCTGCATCAGTAAATCTGTCAAATACATATAAATTTAAGTGGAATTGTACAAGTGGAAAGGTATATTTGTTGTACAAGCTGTCATACAAACCCACATTTTCTAATGTAATTTATTTAACCTAGATGTAATCCTCTTAGTTCTCACCGTGGATGTTTCCCATCTATTATTTTTGTTCTCAAGGCTGGAACAAAATAAATTCCGATGTCTATTTCTTCTTTCCTTTGGACTGAGAAAAGCAACCACTTTCTTTCAGAGGCAGACTATTACATTTTAAAACATATATTTCCTTCTCTGGTGCTTTATGCAGAAAAGCTGAGCCTGCAGGATAAGAACCAGATGGAAAAAAGTTTGGTAAGCTTTTCCTCCCTTAGTATTCAGTAGATATTCAGACAATTTTGATGAATTTGCACAGCTATAGGGAACAACATATATTATGATGTAAATGCCATCAATATGACATATGCGTAAAGTTCTGTGTATAAATAAATAAAGAATATTGAAAAGCCTGCTGCTTACCCCAGCTGTTTATTTCTCACAGTGTATAAATGCCAGAGGAAAAAAGCAAAAAACCCAAAACCAAACCAAACCAAACAAACCACAACTTGTTTTTGCAGTGTTTTCATGTTGAGTTTTGAGTCATAAAGCAATTATTAATCTTAAATCAAGATTCCTAGCTGCATTCAGGTCAAGTCCTATGAGTGAATTTCTGCATTTTCGTTGAAAAAATGTGGAACATTTTACATTAAAATGAAAGATTGTTTGATGATTGCAAGCTGACTGAAAGAAAACATATTTTACCAGGATCTTTTAAGGACCTCTGGATAATATGTGAATTTAGGTATTCAATACCTTATTGGAGCCAATACAAAAAACTTTAGGTGATATCCATATGTGCTTTATCAGTTCTCAAACATCAATTTGCTTTACAAGTCATTCAGTGAGAGAAAAGAAAATAAGACCAACTGAAGTAGAAAGCAGAGAATTGCTAAAAACCAGGGTAGATGAGGAACCAATAACCTCAGAGTCTCTGGTGCAGCACCTGGAGACCAGTAAAAGCAGTGGCTTGCCTTGATATTCAGCTTGCATTTCTCTGCCAGTGACCAGAGAGAAGGAAATAATCTGTTCTGTTATCAATGTACTGTGGTGAAGCATTCAATGTGATTGTGTGTTTTCATAAGTGTTTACTGAGAGAAAAAAAGAGTTTAAATCACCAAACAGTAGAAAATCTAGATATCTAGAAAAAGAGTTCTACTCTACCATAGAATTCCAACTTTCTATGCTGCATGTTATACAGTTCTCTTTACTTCTAAAAAAAAAAGGTATCTTTATTTTCACAGAGATTTAAAAAATCAGCTTTGTTCTGGAGAACTGCATTGATGTTTGACTTCATTCCCCAAGCAAAATTTCCCTTGCACTGAATCAGGGTCTTTCTAGATGAAAATATGTAGGACCTGGCCTTTTTGATTTTTTGGTAATGCATCCAAATCAAACAAATAAGAAGAATGTAAAACAAACTGTACTTTATACTGTTTTCCAAAGGGTTTGATTTTGAATTTCCTCTGTTTCACCACCAGAGATGTCCAGTGTATGTCCTATTCATACAAATAGGAGTAGACCTGTATTTGCAATAGACTGTGAAAATCCCAACAAATTCTTAATCCTCAATCGATGATTAGTAGTTTTACTCTCTGAATAACCAGGATTAGCAAATTTAGATCCCACTTCCATGAAAAAATGTAACTTAATGGTTTGGCTAGGCTTTGAAACATTTTCATCTGCGGAAACTCCTAATCATAACCGTTCCCCTGAAAAATTTCCTTTAAAATTAAACTGGAAAGGATAGAACAAAAATACGGCCAAGGCAGTAAGCTCTGCAGTGGCTGCTGCTAAAATTCCAGTGTCGGAGTGCTGGTTCTTATTACCTTTTAATAATACATTCATCATACGGAATAACACAACAGAGTTGAAGGGTAAGTCATGGCTTACCTCTTCTTGGGGCTATGTGCATACACTTACAATTAGCAAGCATCAATCCTTACATTTCATAATACTTTAATATAAAGTGAAAATAATACTTTCATTATTGCAAGCTTTCTTTGAGGAATTAATAGCCTTTTCTGTATATTGTGTATTTCAGAAAACATTAAATGAAGCATTTAAAGCTTCCTCTTTATAAAGGGGCTACAGTTTTCTTTGCTGTTCTTGACAGATTTTTTAATTCATTGCCTTGCTCTCATCTGATCTCAAAACAGAGCCATAGGTCTGTGTGCATAATGCAAAGAAATAATTAATTTTCATTAAAAATTTAATTTGCATTTACATCTCTAGAGCAAACATTAATCTAGGCAACAGGCCAGTTAACATGTGCAAGGTATATTTTATGCTTGTTTCATGAGACACGACATTGGGAAGACTGGTTTGGGTTTTTGTTTTTGTTATTACAGTCAGAATTTTCACAGTGAAAATAAGTGATTTTTATCTTGTAAATCACCCATATTGAAAGGGTTTACTTTCATCCTCATCAGTTTCTCATTTTTTCTGTCTCTTCTCCTTTCCTGCAAACTGTGTATTTTAAATTTAAGAAGCAGATGCAAATGTTCTAGTTCTTCCATTTTGAAATGCAGTTACTGAAATTTATAACTCCACCACAATTAGAAAAATCATTATTCTAATTTCCTAATCTTTCAAGGAATTTGAACTTCATATAGATTTCCTGGAGAAAATAGTGAGTTCTTTATATCAAAATTGAGGGTTCAGCACTTTTCAGTGAAGGGGAGAGAGCATGCTGCCCAGAATCTGAGAGCTACTACCTAATTTCTTTACTGCTGACTGACTTCAGAAAAAGATTTGAAGTCACTGACCTTTTTTTCCCCAGAAAAATACTGAATTAATAGTTCTTCATTGCAACAAGATACATGTGCCTAGAGCTACCTTGATCACTTTGTTTATTTTTAAGTTTTCTCTTTCTTCTTTGATCATCTTTACAGTGATATACTCATTAGTACTATATTGCTGAGATGGTTAGTGGAATGAAGCATGTGATAGATGAGGAGAGGAATAGGGAAGTTAATTTGTTTAGTTCAGAGGTGATGTGACTAGGCGGGAGAGCATCGGCTTGCCACAATCCGCAACCGTAATGAGCTACCATAAAGAAGAAAGCAACAGACTTCTGATATTAATTGTAAATAGCAAATTGCAATGAGATAAATGTATTGGATTTGCATGGTGGGTTTTGGTGGCAGGGGAATACATGGGTGGCTTCTCTGGGGGCTGCCTGAAGCTGCCCCTGTGTACAGTGGAGGCAATGCCAGTGCTCCAGGTTGCTGGCCAAGGTTGAATCATTGTCAATGGTGGTGCCTCTGTGATGGTACAACTAAGAAAGGAAAACAAATCTGTGCAACAAACGGCATCTGGAGAGAGGAGTAAGTGAAAGAAAAATCCCTGCAGGCACCAAATTAAATGCAGATGCAGGGGCAGGAGGTGCTCTAGGCACCAGAGCACAGATTTATCTGCAGCCTGTGGTGCAGACCATGGTGAAGCAGCTGTGCCCCTGCAACCCATGAAGGTCCATGTGCTGGAGCAGGCTCCTTGCAGGACCTGTGGCCCTTTAGAGAGAGTCTGTGCTGAAGCAGGTTTCCTGGCAGTTCTTATGACCCTGCAGGAGACTCACACTGAAGCAAGCTGTGCCTGGAGGACTGCATGCCATGAAAGAGACCCACGCCAGAACAGCCTGTGGTGAACTGCAGCCCATGGGAAGGACCAATGTTGCAGAAGTCCATGGGAAGCTGTCTCCAGTGGAAGGGACCCCATGCTGAAGCAGGGAAGAGTTTGAGGGTTCTCCACATGAAGAGGAAGGAGCAGCAGAGATATCGGGCAATAAACTGATCACAACCCCTAGTTCCCATCTCACTGCATCTCTCAGAGGAAGAAAGTAAATAATTCAGAATAAAGTTGACCCTGGGATGAAGGTGGGGTGAGGGGAAGATTTGGGTTTATTTCTCATTGTCCTACTCTGGTTTGATTGGTAATAACTTAAAATACTTTTGTCCTAATTTACAGACTCATAGAATCATCAGGTTCAAAAGGACCTTTAAGAACCTCAAGTCCAATTGTTAATCCAGCCCTGTCAAGTCCATTGCTAAGCCATATCCCTAAGTGACCCATCTAAATGTTTTTTTGGTATCTCCAGGGATGGTGAGTCCACCGCTTCCCCAGGTATCCTGTTCCAATTCTAGACAACAGTTTTGGTTATTATCTTTCCTAATATTCAATCTAAACCTCCTCTGGCACCACTTGAGGCCATTTCCTCTTACTCTAGCACTTGTTACTAGAAAGACATGACAGACGTGCATCTCTCTGCAAACTCCTTTCAGGTAGTTTTAGACAGTGAGTCTGTTTTTCCCATGACAGCAACGGGTGAGGGATCTCTCCTTGCCCTCATCTTGACCCATGAGCCTTTCATTATAGTTTTCTCCCCTGTCCAGCTGATAGAGCAGTTTTCTTAAGCACCTGACATCTGGTCAGGGTCAAGAAACCAAACCACCACAAGCCAAAAAATAGACACCATGAAAGTGGTTAAGAACTGAGACAAGAGCCCAGAAAGACCATGAAATCTCAAGCCTTGAAGCTTTTTGTTTTTCAGCTGAGTATGGTCTTCAACACTCCAAGCTAACTTTTAAGTTAGCAATACTTTGAATAGGGGATAGATTAGGTGGTCCAGAGGAAGCTTCTGACATAGTTTATGCTGTGATTTCTTATTTGAAAGATTGCAAAATTCTTATTTGCAGAACTTACCACAGATTGGATTTCTGAACGTTGCCATTCTGCCAGCGAATAACAATTCTGGCAATCTTCTGTGATAGATAAATAAATAAATAAATGTGTATACATTTATACTTGTGTATTAGTGTGTATATATATATATATATAATCAAATAAGCCTTCTTCACAAAGAAAAAGAAATTCTAGTTATTTTGTATTGAATGGCCAGCAGAGACACTCCTTTGCAACATGAAATTTCAATGTTTCTGTAAATAAAGAACAAATGAGCCACATTCCAGCATGGATGTCAGTGAGGGTGACTGCTACATAACTTTTTAATGTGGAGTCTAGGGCTTTAGAACCAGTTAGACACGGAGACTCATGAACCCTTGCTCTGGCAGAAGGAAGGAAACACAAGGAAGAGGCAGAGTTTGCCCCTTTGCGTAGCAGTGCAACTTTCTATGAGATAAAAATAGGCCGTAGCCGTGGCCTATTTTCAAGCTCTTTTGACGCTTCATATTGAAGTCTCAGAGCAGCTTGTATTATTTTCTTTGAAATGATGATTGAAAAGAATGTATTTCTCCCAAAATCAATCTATATCATATAAGGGTGATGCCAGTTGCATTCAAGTATTAAGAGTTGGATCTTCCTATTAAAAGTTTCTACCACTTGGGACCACATGTGAGCTATATCAAATTCAGGATCAAACTTAGTATAGGTTCATATTTAAGAGATTACAATTGCAATGCTTTCCTTCCTGCTTTCTTTATATTATAGATATCAATTTATACTCATGTCAGCCTACAACTAAAAACTTACTGCTCTAAAACCTATGGTGGATTCTTTCAGCATGTCTCCTGGAAGGGTGAAAAGAAATGGAGTACTTTGATATCTCAGATGAGGCATGTCAAGTTCTCCCAGCTACTTATAAACAGTTGCATGTTTCTTGTATCTGTTTTACAAGCAGATGCCATGTATTTTGTCTATAGAAAATGTCAATTGATGACAATATTTTACTTCTCTTCTATTGAAGGAATAGCATTTAGAGATAGAGAAATCCCAAACTAGGTAGTTTAAGAGAGAATAATAAAGTACTAGCCTTATTTAGAGAAGAATCTGCAGCACAGGATGTTTTCTTTTAGAAATCTTTGACAAATGCCTTGTAACCATAGAAATGATTTTGGAGACAGCAGGAGTAGCTAAAATAGATTAAATTAATGTGCTAGGTTCACTTTCTCACAGCATGTTTCACTGTAATTGATTATACTATAGCCAAACTTAAATCACTAATATCAGTGCAGATAGTAGAAAATTAATATTTAATAAACTCTTTTGTTCAGTTGTAATAAATTAATCTATTGGAATAAGCTATAATTTGCAATATGCATTTAAGGAATTTTTTTCTATCTGGAGCACTTTTTTGTGGAACCTGTATGAAAATAATAAGAAAAAAAATTTAACAGAAGACAAAAGAATAATTAATTAATTACACAAACTTGTCTTCATTATTTACTTATAAGCATTCAGTAATATATTTGATTTGAAAAATAGATGTCTCCTGACTAATAATTTAAACTTGATCTTGCAGCTGCACAGGTTCTTTAAATAGCTTGGTTTTACAAGAAACAAATCCTCAAACCAATACCTATTTGTTTTCTATTGTAAAATGAGAGAGAATTAGTCAATAAAAACCTGTAATTATGATTAATTCCTATAGATGAGCAAAAATCTATGATTCCAGAGAATACAGAAGACACTATTTGGAGGTAGTCTTAATAGAATAAATTAATGCATTCCATGCTATAATTAGAGTTGTAATAATCAATAAAATAAATAATTTTGACAGGGTAAATCTAGTGTCCAATAATAAAAGGAAAGTTGGAACACACTGTTGGAAAACCCGAGTAGCTGATAAATGTGAAAAGGAATTCCAACAAAAGGTACATTACCAGGAACATGGTATAAACAACAGAGGAAAGAAAGAAACTTCATTCTAGAGAAAAATCGGGTTGATGCGTTTACTTCTCAGAAGACTATTTCTTATATTCTGCTTTACATTCTTCTGAGTATTTACTCATCAATTTAAGGGTTTTCTCAGTTTCTAGGATACTGTTGTCTTCTTGATTTGTCAGTGTAACATCAAGGAAATATTAAGACTGACAAGAGCAAGCAGATGAACAACAAACACACATATAATTTGCCAGGTTCCTTGAATTCCTTACCCTTTTTGTTTGTTTAACAATGCCCAGCACCACCACCACCCCCCACCCCCACCTCAGGTTTACATTAGACAAGAATTTTACCTTTTTTTGAAAGATTTAAAAGGAATTTGCTTACAACTATTCTACTTTCACACAATTATGTATAGGTGATTAAACATATACTACCTATAAAAACTGCCACCATTTCATTAGCAGTTGTACATGTTTAATCATTAATGAAATCATTCTGGTTTATTTCCCAAAGCATTTCCGTTTTAGTACTTAGTTACATCTTCTTTCTCTTTTTTGTAGAAATATCTGTTTCGCATAGCTCAATTTTTAAATTCTTTTTCTATTTTTTTGAAAAATAAAGAATGAAATGTTAATTTACTCGTTTGATTTGTTTTACCTGTTTTTGAAATATAAGGAATTTTTTTTACCATGTACCAGATACGCCTTTTAAAATTGTAGGAAAGATCATCTCCATGGTGGAAACATTTTCCTGCATATAGAATTCTCATGTACGGAATTCTCTGCAGACATGTTCTATTCTCTGTTCATTGTTCTTCAAGTACATTTAGTCTGCCTATAGATCAGGACATCCAGAATACCTCTTCCCTAGCTAACCTGGGTTTGCACACTGGTTTTCACTGTACTAAGCCATGCCTAAAGAAAGATGTATGCTTGATCCAAGAGTATAACAATTAGTGCAGTCAATCAGAATAAAACTAGCCACACAGAGGGAAGAGAAACTAGCTTTTTTATGAAGTGTATCAAACAGAGGTTTGAAGAATTTGCAGCAGTGTTCATGAGAGCTATTTTTAAAATGACACATGATTTAGGGTCACTGAAAGGTAATTATGATTCAGAAAAGTTAGCAATTTTAATTGAAATATTCAAGTGTTCTTCACTGAGGTCTGTAATATACTCACATAAAGAAAAAAAAAAAAAGAATATTCAATGAAATAAGGATAATATTCCCTTAAGGAAGGTGGAAAATATTTCAGATAAAAGTTGAAGAAAATAGAAGCATTTTTTGTGATGGGAAGAGGATGTGCTGTAGGAGTCACCAGAGACATGGAATTTTGCAATAGATTGTTTCAGAAATTAGATTAATAAATGTCTGCAATTCTGAAGAAAAATATTATTTTACCATGGAGATGCTGCTTCTGTTTGATTGAACAGATCACAAGTTAGGGAGCCTATTCATTCCTTACACTGCCATTTAAAAACTTTATAATATAAAAACCTAAGATGGCATCAAGAAGAGGATTCCATCTCTTTGGATGGGCAAATGAATTGTTGAAAATACTGGAATTCAGATTGAGTTTTTTTGATTCTGGCAATATTACCAAGAAAGACCTGAACAATCAATGTTATAACCACTCAAAAGTCAGAGTATGGAAAGAGGATATAAAACGTCAAAGAAATTTAAAACTACATTATGAAATGTAGGCATGAAATACAATGGTCCTAACAATATTGGAATTTAGATGAAGGGAGTGGAAGAGGAGAAAATAAGTCTTAATTTCCTGCTTAATTTCCTGTTGTTTTCAAAAAGGATATGCTCCACCTATAGAAGTTAATTACATAACTGTGGAAAGCAAAGCAGAGTTACTGATGCATACAGCAAAAGAACGTGGAATAATTCTGTGGACACATTGCCTTTCTGTCACTGCTGCAACCAAGTATCCATTCAGACTCCAGATAACATTATCAGCAAAAATCTCACTGAATACTTCTTACAGGACTTTTGGGGGAAAAAAGAGTCAGCTATGGAGAAATAAGCAGATAAGAGTACATCCCATGGACTCATCTGTGAGCAGCCACCATACTTACATAAATGTATGACTCTCTACATGAAACCAAATCATGGTAAATCAGAAAGTAGATACTGACAAGATTTTAGTAAGTGAAACACAAATGCCTAAATCTGTGTTATATCTGATACTGTGTATTTTCAAGCGGCAAACACTGAAAAAAGTTATACAATCCAGCATAGTGAAAAACCATTAGATTCCTCTCTGTGGATTTCTAATGGAAGTTCAAAAAATAACATGTTTGAAGTTTCTGAAAAGAGTTCCTTTCTCCTCCCCCACCTCTTTGTTTTTCTCTCAACAACTGACATTCTGATAAAATTTAATGAGATGTTCATTGCTCATGACAGAAATTGGTTACATATAAAAAATGGAAGAGATACAGAAAAAGGAAGAGGGGTATTTACTCACATTCATTGTAATTAAGGACTAATTTAGTTTTTAATAAGCTGATATAACTCTAAAATCTGTTTGTAAATGGTATTGTTGGAAAAAAAGCCTACTTCAACATCATTATTTTCGGATAGGGACTACTTTGTGCCTATAGTCTGTAAAAATGACAGTCACTCTAGAATTTCAGAAGTTGCTTGAGGACACAAGTAAAAATATCAGGGCTGACCATGCAAGAGACCAAACTATCACTGTCATAAAACAGAAGGTGTGTATTAAGCTGTCTTTCATAATGATCCTGCTCAGTTCCATGTGCTGTTTTTGTAATACCATGTGTCTTTACTGGTACCATTTGTCATCATTGCAAAACATAACACAAAGTTTCAAGAAAAAGGTTTTCCAAAGATTTGAAGTATTGACAAAAAACTGCTGCAATTTAGATTTATGAAAGGGCTTATAAGGTTTCCAGTGAGTTGAGTGGCAGTACTTTGTACAAAGACTCCTTTTGATTTGGCTAGGTCTGTTGTACGTATTTAAAAGGTTGGAATAATAAAAATAAAAAAAAAAAAATCCTGTGGGAAATAGTGTTGCATGCAGAGAACAACTCCTGCAGTACAAATTAAATTGACTCCCATTATACAACTAAGGTAGATAATTTAGAAATTTGTATCTGCATGAAATTGCAAGGAGTTAATTATAAGCCAGAAACTGAGGAAAATTGAGATAATTTACTTATGCTGAGAAAATAATATTCCATCTTAGCAAATAAAAATCAAAATAATAGGGGCAGAATTTTTCTTTGTACTCCTTGAACAATGCTGTTCTATCAATTTATATCTATATGTCCTTCAATGGGAAATTTTTTTGGTGGTTGCTTCTCAAAGTTAAGCATTAAATATTCAAATAGGAGATAAAGAAGAGAAGGGAAAACCAGGAAAATGCTATGTAACAAAATAAACCCAAGGTCATGAAGTAGAGGTGACTGATTAATTGAGAAGTATTTAAGCTGTAAATGCACAGACATCCATTAATTTTGGTTTCAAGGGAGACTATTTCTTGAGGTAGGATGAAAAAATTAGATCCAAACACTTCATCTTTTGCCTACATAAAAATGGTGGGTTTCATTTACACCTTTACATTAACCAAAAGTACTGAAAAGCAATGTAATAAAATCTGGACTGACAACTTGAGAAGGAAATTGTCACTCCTCCTGTAAGAATTGGAACTGAGAACAGTCTGATTTCTCCTTTCACATTTATTTGCAGGGATGGTGACAAGCTGGGTTTTTTGGTGTGGCATTTCTGCCACCTGATAAGATTGCAGGTGTTAGAGTTTGTCATGACTAGTGATTGCAGTCAGGTCCTGGCAGCGTTTAGATGTGTGTGAGAAGGCATGGCTTGTAACCTTCTTCTGTCAGTCATTGACCTGCAGTTGCAGGAGGCATTAAGAAAACAGGGTTCTGTTAT
>VZTR01021394.1:283970-297720 GCA_013400775.1 Chaetops frenatus | reverse complement strand
GATGTTTTGACCAATGAAACTCTTAATTCTACAGTTATTCCTTTTTCATGCCAGTGCTAATGGAAGAATGGGAAGACTTGTTAAATGCAAGCTCTGATGTGATTTAGTATTTATATTAACAATATTGGAAAACTTAATTCTTTAGAATTCTTTAGAACCTAATCTTACAAAGTGTTTAAACTGCTTTGTATGCCACAAGCTTTCAGTTAAATCTTGCTAATTGGCTCAGATATGAGCTACTAACGAATTGTTTGTAAATTCTTCAGTAGTTAATGGTGGGCAAATTCTAAACAGCGTCTTTATTTTTTCATGTCACATTACTTGATTTGTGTATTGAGGTTTGTCTCCCATCCCATAACAATCATAAACATCTGCATTTGTGTAAGCATATGCAGTCTGTCTTAAAACTAGCAAAACGTTTTCAGCTGGCAGCAAGGCAGATGAAGTGAAGAAGATAAACTATACGGCCCTTACAAGATGTGCATTCATGTTTTTTGCATTACAGTTATACTACCATGTGGATCACTTGGGCAGCTGACTGCTTATAGGCTTATTTGCAGTCCTGTGGGAGTTCTTATGCTTAAAACCATAAAGCATCCATGCCACAACAAAACCTCAAGGTGCCTTTAGCAGTGGAAGGGACCATTAAGTGTGTGATTTTATTTTTAACAACTGTCTTCTGCATTAAAAAAAAATCTATGTGAAGCAATCATTCTAAATACTTCTTTGGATGTAAGTGGCTTTTAATGAACTCTAAATTCACTGGCAATAATTTGAGCAGCTCAAAAATAAGTTGACATTGCTTAATACGATCATTTTCATTGCATTTGAAGCCTTCTAACTAGAGTATAAATGTCACTAGCAGGGTCAGTGCACTGAATTCTGAGAATGAACCTCCCGTGTGTGTACTCTGTTGCTGGAGTGATTGAGGCAGCACTCAGTCTGTAAATGCTTCTCAACATCTTTCCCCTGCAGATCCCTCGATGGCCGTCTGCAGGTGTCTCACCGCAAGGGATTGCCACATGTCATTTACTGCCGCCTGTGGCGCTGGCCAGACCTGCACAGCCACCATGAACTTAAGGCGATTGAAAACTGTGAATATGCTTTTAATCTTAAAAAAGATGAAGTATGTGTAAACCCTTACCACTACCAGAGAGTGGAGACACCAGGTAGGAGCACTGCTTCTGACTTTCTGTGGCAGTGTCTTTGTGTGCTTGTTCAGCATAACATTTTAAATGAAAAATAAGAGAAAGGCCTCTCTTGATAGAAGTACAAGATTCTTTTTGAGACCATATCTCTGAAAGTTTTTAATAGTAAAGCTACTGAAAAATCTTTACAAATGCGTTTATGAACACTTCCAAGACTGCTAGCAGTTTCCAGTTGGCCAGGTGCAGTTCAGACTGAATAGGACAAAAAAGTTGATTTACCTTTTCTAATAGTCTTAGTTAAGGCACCTCAGGAATCCCATCTCTTCCAGTAACTAGCTGTTCAAATGTAGTATTAGCAGTGCTGAATTTGAGAAAATTCTAAAACATCTGTAGAAACTGTTAGGCAGTTTAGATTTTTTTCTTCCTTTTAGCTCGTGGAATCATGTATTTTGATTACCGATGTTTTTTGAATTTTACCTTTACAGTCTTGCCTCCCGTGCTCGTGCCACGGCACACTGAGATCCTAACGGAGCTGCCACCTTTGGATGACTATACCCATTCCATTCCTGAGAACACTAACTTTCCAGCTGGGATTGAACCACAGAGCAATTACATACCAGGTATTTGCTTAACTCCTGCTGTAGATGGCACGTTCTGACATTGTACCAAAGGAACAAGGATGGTAATTTCATCTTTGTAAGTGATCAAATTAATTGAAATATGCACCACTAAATTAGATTTAGTTGATTTCGGGTATTAATTCCAATGGAAATACCTAAACACTGTTGTTTGCAGAACATGATCCTGCACGAAACCATATTGCTGTCATTTCACAATAGCTCACTTGGTTTCAGTAGCTTATTTGAGATTCAGACTGGTAATAAGTGCAAAGCAGATCTTCACCTTACGCTTTAAGGCTCTTTCACAAACATACAGGGAGTGCCAAATGCTGTGCATTGTTGATTGAGTAATAAACTGATCCTCAATCTCATCATATGTAATATGTGGAGAAAACGTTTAAGTTGCAAAGCAGTGACTTAACGAGTGTCTAGATCTGTAGTTCACATCAACAGTGGTCTGCTTTAGCTTTTTGTTAGTATCGTGTGCTACATCTTTGTCTTTTTGGTATGAAAGAACAACTTAACAGTATTGAACTCTTAAAGAATTTCTCCTCCCTCTTTTGCCCCTTTTTCCACCCCAAAACAAATACCAATGCTAATCTGCTGCATCCGAAACCTGTTACCCTCATTGAAACACAAAATCAGCGACCTTTGTTTCCTGCCCCAACTTCCTGTTTCCTATCTCTTCAGGAAGTCGCCTGGAGTGTAAAACCAAGTAAAGCTGAAGTTTGCTCATAAATGTTTAATGCATTCATGTTATGAATAAGCTGAAACTTCACGTCTGGAGTTTCTGAAAGAAGGAGATGACTGCCCCAAAACTCAGATATGTGCAACGTACAGATTGTACCTACAGATCTTAAACAGAATGTTGGTTGTGTTTTTGTTAAATATATCCAAGAATTGAAATGGCATTAAACAATCAATTAATTTGAGCTTTCTGTTTAATTTTGGCCACATCTATTGCCACCCTTATAGAGCAATTTAAGGTGCTAGAAGTTGGTGTTGCTTTCTTAACTTGCAAATGCTTTTTTGACTCAAACTGAGGGCTTTTGATAACATTTGCAAACAACTTACTGGAAAGCCACCTTTTGCAAATCAAGTGCTATGGAAATGAGCTAAAGTAGTTATTTGCAGGAAGTTTGCTCAAGGTGATTGTAGGAATTCACATGATCTTCAAATGTTTATGCAGGTAACCACACCTCCTTCTTTTCGTCACTGACACCCTCCTCTTGTGCTCATATCGTGATATCTTACTTTATTTGACCTTGCTGACTTAATCTAGAATGCTCGGCTGGGTTCTGATAAGCCTTGTATGCTGTGACGGCCTTCTTCAGAGAACCGTTTTCTTCAGCAGTAGGGCAGGGGCAGGCTCATATCTAGTAGTTTTGCAGCCCAGTCCCGTCTCAGTACTTGATCTGCAGGAGAGCTTAGTGATCATGAAGGTGCAGGGTGGCCTTTGGAAGCTGTGTTCCAGTTCAGGTTCTGGATGGACTGCATCGTCCACATTTCTGGCAGCACTCAAGCTCTACTACAAATTTTTAGTGCCCCACCTGAGTGTTCATTTCCAGCTATGTGGTGCTCAACCTCTGACCCTAAAGTATTAATAGCACAAGGTGGAGTAAATCTTCTCTGTTTGGGCAGAGACTAGACATGGAAAATAATCTGTGCCAAAGAGCCTAGATTAGCAACTGGAAGCAGGAGTCATGGGTTGGATTGGAAATGTGTATTGACCTTTTGCCACAGCTGTAGACTTAACTGTAGCAAATGATTTGGAGAAGGATGGAGTCCTCTTTATCTCAATGAATGCTGTGAAAATCTTCAAAATGGGTATGGTTTTTGTTATCATATTTCTTACTAGTGAAGATTTCCCTTAATCGTCCTTTTAAATTCTCACTTGAATTTTGTCACGTCTATATTTAGCATGCAGAATGAATCAAAGATTAAATTCTCTCAGTTCATTTTAATTTAATCAACTGACTTAATCTAGTTTCCTCTCACTGGTTTCCTTCTGATCTCACGATATTGCAGTACATCTCACACATGATGTTTGTTATAATTTTATTTTATTTCTTAAGCAAAAAGGCTTTATCTTTAAATTTTTACTGTTTGGTAATAATGTAATTAAAGGTGTTTAATCCCTGGAAGTTTCAGAGACAATTCTGAGGTGATCGTAGAGATATAGTTAGCTTCAAACACTTTCACTAAAGAAACACAGGTTTTGCCTATAGTATGTAGGAAAAGACATTTGCCCAGTTCAAAGAAAATTACTTCCTGAAAGGCAGTTGGTTAACTCATTATCTGGATTACAAAGAACATTTTGAATGGAGAGGAGGAACATGCATACTCTCCTGGGTTTTGGAGATATTTCTGAGGAATTAGACAGAGTTTCTGGTATCAGAACACTTCAAAGTTGGTACTGAGTTTACTTTAGTTGGCGAAATTCTGTATTTAAACAAAGCTAGTTAGTAGAATAGATGATAGTTTTAATAGAGCTTAGAAGTATTAGTAGTAATAATAATAGAACTTGTGCAGTGGTCTAAGTTAATATAGTTATAAATGAGTCAAATCAGCTGTTGGGTATTGAAGAGATACACATTTGGGGACTGAACTGAAAAACAACCTTTAAATCTAACAACTAAAGTAAGGTGTGGGAGGGTATCTGATCTGATGGTTATCCTACATAAAGGCGGCTCACATTATTTTTTTGTGGAAATCACCAGATGGTTTTTTTCATTTGTAATTCTACTAAATATGAAAGCTGTTGATCACAATTGCAAAATTGTTACTCATTGTAGTGACAGCATCTTGTCTTAAATAGAACAAACAAGGATTCTGGTATTTATGTAACATATTTGAGCAATTGACTGACATACAAGAGAAGATATATTTTACATACCAATAAGGCAGGTAATGTGTTTGAAGTCCTACTTGAAGGAAAAAGGGACAGCAAAATGACATTCTGCTTCAATGTTCAGGTGTTACAGGGCTCATGAAGATGTCATGACAAAATGCACAGGAGTTAAATCTTACAGAAGTTTCCCTAGTCATTCTACAAATCAGTGGATTTTTTTTTTTTTAATAGAAACACCTCCTCCGGGATATATCAGTGAAGATGGAGAAACAAATGACCAGCAGTTGAACCAAAGCATGGATACAGGTAACATTTATTTTTCATTACTTTTGAGGCTTTGGATTACTAGCTGTGATCCCTCTGCATAGGAGCGTGAATTCAGCCCAAAAGATGGTGGCAGTTTTCCTCTGTAAAACCTGGTGTTTTCTGCTTAAAATACAACTTTCAGTCTTTAATGAACAAAACAATTTTTTGACAGGGAAATGCTTTTAAAACATTCTGTGACACATTAAGTATATTACATTTGTTTTGTGGCAGAAGTATACAAGTCTAATTAGGACTTCACCAGAAACCCTTAAAATAGATTTTAATAGCTAATTGGTTTCAACCATTCCCCAGTAAACAGGTTCATTGAAGCACAGTGTCTGTTGGCCTAAACAAGTTACAGACAATCTGTGTTCTGAGAACCTGTCTCTAACTGACAAACTTACAATTTCTGCCATATTTCAAATTAATTCTTGTATGGAAGGGTCTGTGGCAAAAGTAGCAGCATTTTTGCCTTTGTGTGTAAGGGTTTCTAGATAATGTGGTTGACCTTAGACTTGGACAAAGCACAGTTAATATGCTGGGTAAGAGCCTCCTGCTGTGTGTTGGCAGGCTTGAGTGTGCTTGGTTAGCTAACGTTAGCAATCATTTTCAGTAAGTTGGAATCAGCTGCACCAGTTTCTGTAAGAACTGCAATATTTTCCCACTGTGTGACAATACATACCTAAATTAAAACAGCCTGACATCAGCAGTCAGTGTAGGAATGTTTCTGTGAAAACCTTTCTGTATATTGCCACCTTGTGTGCAAATTGTGTTGGAAGGTTAATGGTTTTCTGAGTTTTTAAATTACTCCTTTTGGGAAAGAATTATTTCCTCAAATGAGGAAATCTAGCTTACTCTTTTCTGGAGATCACAGAATCGTAAATTATAGAATGGTTTGGGATAAAAGGGACCTTAGAGACCCTCTCTTTCCACCAGGGACACCTTGCTCTACCCCAGGTTGCTCCCAGCCCTGTCCAGCCTGGCCTTGGACACTTCCAGGTATGGGGCAGCCACAGCTTCTCTGGGAAACCTGTGCCACCATCCTCAGCATAAAGACTTTTTCCCCAATATCTAATCTAAATCCCTCTTTCAGTTTGAAGCCTTTCCCTCTTGTCCTGTCACTACCTGCTCTTGTAAAAATTTCCTTTCCAGCCTTCTCAAAGGCTCCCTTCAAATACTGGAAGGTCTTTTCCAAGATAAACCTTCTCCTTTGAGAGCAGAAAGGCAATGTCTTGCTTGTTTCATCCACTCTTTCTTTTCGGCTTTTCCACTGAATTTGGGAAGTCACTACCTTCTCACTGGAGAAGTGCATAAATAATGTTGAGAGCGTGCACAAAGTGAGAGTTCTGCCAAATACAAGGCTAAGTTAACTGAGTCTTTATGAGGAGGGGTGGGTTCCCAGAAATCTGAAAAATTGAGTGAAATCCTAATTCAGAGTAAGTGTGTGATATTCCAGAAAACTGAGGTTTCTTACTTTGAAAAACTTCAACGTAAACCTGATCTAGATAATGGTCATGCTTACTGATCTGAAATAACAAAAACCATTTGCTCTGAAACCTGTCTTTCTTGCTTCAACAGGATCTCCAGCAGAACTGTCTCCTAGTACTCTCTCTCCAGTTAATCATAGCCTGGGTAAGCTGGAAATACTTATGATTATTTCTCCATGTGTAGTGACTCTTCATTATATATCTAGTTACTTTAAAAGTGAAAATGCCCTGTAAGAAATTAAGAGCTATATTGAGAGGTGACTGTTGGGTTGGCTCCCTGACGTTAAACATAATGGGGCTGGATTAATCACTTGTTAACAATTATTCTATTTCTGTACCTGTTGAGCTCGTAGCAAAGAGAAAGAGTGATATCTTTGTGTGTGCACGAATAGCATTTATAAAATGAATAGTTTAAAGGATGTTTTCCTGTCCATAATGCTGCCCAGACTTGCTGTCTCCCTTGTGTGTGTGCTCTGCTTCTCATGTACTGTTTCACCTGTAACCACAGCACGGTTGTTGCTCCCACATTAGTAGCCCACCTGCTTTGATCCGGTGCCATTTGCTGTGTGTCTGTGTAAGTGCCTCGGGAAGATCAGATTGCCATGGGTTTGTTTAAGGAATGGTGACAGGATGTGACAGGAAAATGCAGAACACTGAGTAAGTAATTAGGGTAGGTAAAAAGAGGAAGCAGCAAAGAAAAAATCTGAAGATGCACAGGGAAGATACTGTGCTCTAGTAGGGGACAATAAAGTAGCTTAGAACTACCTTTATCTAAAGAGACAGTGTAATACAAGAGAATGTGATTTTTATATTACTTTCTTCCTTTTTGTTGTTCAGTGTTTGATAGTTTAATCTTTTCTTTAATGCTGCCAAAATGTTTGCAAGCTACAGAAAAGGCAACAGGAATGTCTCAACGTCTGGCGCTCAGAGCACCATTAACTTAATCATTTTGCCGAGCAAAATGCAAGTACTGAACTAAATGAGCTGTGGTCAGATTAGATCATCCCTTCTTCCCCTCCTCCTTCCCTTGTGTGGAAGACTGAATTCCATTCTGTTTACTGAAGTAGGCAAAAAGGACAGCAAGCAAAATATAGTTTGAGTAGTTTGAGGAGACTACTGCTGTCATTTCTGGGAGAGACAAATAGCAGGGTAGATCGATCTACTTTCAGCCTCAAAATCTGTGTTAAGCTTGGTTTTTAAAATTTTTTTTTAGACTTGCAACCAGTTACTTACTCGGAGCCTGCGTTTTGGTGTTCAATAGCATATTATGAATTGAATCAAAGAGTGGGAGAAACCTTCCATGCGTCTCAGCCTTCCCTGACTGTAGATGGCTTTACAGAT
The DNA here is from genome assembly GCA_013400775.1 of Chaetops frenatus. Lineage (NCBI taxonomy): Eukaryota > Metazoa > Chordata > Aves > Passeriformes > Picathartidae > Chaetops > Chaetops frenatus. The sequence continues at coordinate 289,967 of VZTR01021394.1, read as the reverse complement.
CCATCAAATTCAGAGCGATTTTGTCTAGGTCTGCTTTCCAATGTAAACAGAAATGCTACAGTGGAAATGACAAGGCGACATATAGGTAAAGATCTCTGATCTTTTAACTATTTAATTTCATTTTGTTGGTTAAATTATCTGGAATGACCCAGGTAGGATGTGTGTTGGGTTCCTTTCACCCTTGTGTGGCCAGCCATCAGCTGTATCTTGCAGGGCTTGTCAAGGATAGTTTGGTCCCTCTGGCTGAGAACAGAAGTGGAAAGACAGAGTCACTGCTTCTGAAATTAGGGAGTTATGCAGCAGCTTCTGCCACTGAAGCCAGTTTGAATTGGGAAGAGATGTAGTGATGGCTGGAGCTGAAAGGAGCTGCCTTTGCTCACTCAGTAGCCCCATAGCTGATGGCAGCAGCAGTCACACAGCTGTCACACTGAGGACAGCACAGGAGGGAACACTGCAACACTACTGTGTGGCATTCCTGTAGCTCACTTTGCTGCTTCTTGCCTTCTGGAAAATGATGGCACACCAAGCATCCCGTGGGCAGATTCTTGGCTCCCAGGTTCCTCAGCGAGCCACTCTGCCCTGGGCAGCATTTATATTCAGAATTGCTTGTAACTGTAATTTAAGCTTTAATTAATATAAAATATTCACATGTTGCTTAGTTTATAAGATGCAGAATGGACACTGATACAACGGAATTCTGAATTCTTTTCTGAAATGGGAAAAGCTGCTATTGAGAACACATTGTTTTGACACGATTACAGTTTTCTTCATAATGGTTAGTCAAAAATGTTGTTTTCCACAATGCAGTGTCTTGACTTCGGGTTCTTCAGTAAACTACCTTTTTTTTATTTTTTTTTCCTGGATACTTTCATTAGCAACTTTTATGAGATTTTTTTTTTTATTTTATTGTTGTTTTTACTTACAGTAAAATTTCAACCTCTTCTGTAGAACTGACTCCTTTTATGCCAAGTCCAAATGCCAAATCCAAATGCTTGTCTAATAAAACTTTAGATGTACAGAAACCCAGGCTGTGCCTGTGTGAACTGGTCAAAATGATCAATGATGAGGAAAAGCAAAAATCTCATGAGCCTCCAGTCTTTAATAGAGGAGTTCACATTTTGTTTGAAAAATTGTTTTAATGAAAAAGGCGAATGGAAACTATGGCCTATAAAGAATCTCTTAATTATAAATAGTTCTCTATGGGAGATCAAATGCACATTATTTACTTTCTGCTAGAAATAAACCATGCAGATTTGTTTTCCACTCAGAGAGACAGAACAAAATAACAATTTAAAGGTGGACAATTGAGTTTTTCTTTTACAGATTTTTTTTTTGTAATAAGGCTAAATTAAGTCATACCATTATTGTTAAATTAATACAGGCGTATGCAGTGGGTTGTGAATTAGTGTGGGTGCATGTAATCAGAGAGTGTTGCAGTGGTGATCCTGTGTTTTCTCTTTTGACCATAGTGGCCTGTGCTGCTTCACATACAATGCTTTAATATTAGCACAAGTTTTAATTCTGTTTTAATGAACACTGCTTCTAAGCTTGGATTTGGTTACAAGCCATTATATGGCTGGAAAGGCTCTTTGACTTTTGACCAAAAATTATTCTGCTTCTCCTTCATATATTGTGCATTCGTGGGAGAAAAATGCAATTTAATTGTGTTCTGCTCCTGCTACAGCTGTCAGCGCAGCAGTGAGGTCCTGTAGATAATTGATTTCTGTTTCTGTTTTGAACAAAAATCTTGGCCTTCTCTGAAAAATAAACTCCCTTGTTCCCTAATATGCTTGTATCATACCATAATTAGAGTTCCTTTGGATTTTGCTACAGGCAGGGGAGTGCGTCTGTATTACATTGGCGGAGAAGTTTTTGCTGAGTGCCTGAGTGATAGCGCGATCTTTGTTCAGAGCCCCAACTGTAATCAAAGATACGGCTGGCATCCTGCAACTGTGTGCAAAATTCCACCAGGTTAGTAGCCAGCCAAAGGTCTCGTGTGAAAATACCCAGTGGGGATATGCACTGAATGACATTTGCTTTCCTTTTTTGTAATTTCTTCATAGATTCAGGCTTCTGTGTAGCAAACAAGTGTATTCACGTACTGTCTTTTTTTGACTCTTTATAGGATGCAATCTAAAGATCTTTAATAACCAAGAATTTGCTGCTCTTCTGGCTCAGTCTGTGAATCAGGGCTTTGAAGCAGTTTATCAGCTTACTAGAATGTGTACCATAAGAATGAGCTTTGTTAAAGGATGGGGGGCTGAATACAGGTAAGAAAAGAAAATCCTTTGTTCTTAAATTTAGAGTTAATAGTTTTTGTTCTTTCACTAGTATACCATTTCTGTCTGGCTTGAAAGCCATCCATACACACTTCTTGCTGCTATTGTGGATGTGCTGTCTGCAAATTGAACCCATATTTTCCTTTTTTCTCCCTCTCAGCTATGGAACTGCTAAGTTACAAAGTCCATAAACTGATTTTAGTGTTGCATTGAAGCCAACTGTTGAGCAAGAAATGTTGTCAAAGTTCCGTTCCCTTGCTCAGTCCTGCTGGCTTGCATGTTGTGGTGAAATCCATGACAACATCTTGAAGTTTCACAGTTTGTTCTGTGAGATGATTTGCTGTTAGACTTGCAGTCATTCTGGTCTCTGTCCTGTTCTGAGTGTAGCATGAGTTCCTTAGGCTGTGGTGCAGAATGGGCTTGGTGGTACCCAACAAAGGGACTTGCAGTGCCTCTTGCAGAATGAAATAGCTGGGGAGCATGCATCTAAGGGATGGCAAGTATTTTGGAACTTGTAGTGGAAAAAGCTTTGCAGGAGTAAGATGACTCTGTTTATGTAGTAAAACTTCTAAAAACAGTTCTTTGAGTGGAAAAAAATAGCATTATATCTGCTTTTGAATAGATTCCAATTGTGTTCTTCATTAGCACAAATGAAAAGCTGTAGCTGAGGACAGTGCCTGTTTTTAATGCAGTGTGGAAATTCAGGAAGAAAAGGAATTGAATTCTAAGTGAGCAGTTTTAAAGATTTCATTATTTAGGAGAACAAGAGCTGTGGTTTTAAACAAACCTCTTAAATGTCTCTAGAAACTATCCACTGAAAGAATGAAGTCTGGCATGTCAATACCCTAATGCAATACATAATGATTTTTTTAAGCCGTATCATTTCTGAAGTTGAATAATAGCATGTAGGCTCCACTTGGGTTGATTCCTTTATCTGCTCTTGAAATACATACATGTAAATAGGAGTGTCAGTATGTGGGGGAGGTTTCTCAGCTAAAGGAAGCTAATTTTGTAATAGTCTAATGAGATGAAATGAGAAATTTGAGTAATGGAATAAATTGGTACCTCTTTGTTAGGAAGAGGTACACAAGAAAAAACCTGGCTCAGTTTTAAAGAGCTATTTGATTTGGCTCTGAAGGAGTATGTATACACTTAGGCATAATTAAATACAACATTCAAATCTGAGCAGAGGAAAGGTTTAATCAGTCAGGTTATGTAGAGGCATCTTGAAGTGAACAGAGTGCAAGTGCTGGTTTAAAACTGTGGGGAGGCTTTTGTTAAAATTACTTCTGAGTAGGGAGAATGTTGTGTTTGGTCTATAAACTGTAGACCATAGGATTGAAAAAGCTGGAGTAGTAGCACTGACAGAATAGCACAAAAACTGGTTACTGACTAATGCTGAACTAGTTTCTTTGCACCTCTCTTTAAGATGATGCTAATAAATTACTGATACATGAAGCTTGTAAGTATGCTGCAGTAGGGATTAGAGCACGAAGAGGTGACTCCAGCAAACACAACCTTGAATTTAAATTAATGTTGTCTGACTTGTCAAAATAGACAAGGAAACACTGTAAAACCATCACATTTGTTAAAATGTCTGTGCTTCATTATTATGTGAAAAAACAGTTCTCATAGAATAGGCTTGGGTAAAGGCAAACCATTACTTAAATTTTAGGCATATATGCATAAACGTGCAGGTATGGCAAGGTATTATGTTTTATAGGCTTGGTAGACAAAATACCTTACAAAGCTTTTTGCTTTGTTGCATGCTGGCCCAAATTGGGGATGGTAGCAGTTTGGATCACCAGTCAAGTGTTCCTGTTAGCACAGGAACTATCCAGATCCAGGATAATCTTCTAACGAAAGTTCAATAGAGGTAAAGTGGTTTTTGAACTAGAAATCTGTGGGTTGAAGAAGCTGAGTTTTTACCTTTAAAACGGTTGCTCAGTGACTGTCATTATTTTATCAATTTTTGCCAGCCTGGTGCAAAGTGAGCATTGTTGAACAGAACCAGTTGTAAAATTTTGAGGAAGTGTGTTGTGTAACACATTGTAGGGGACTTGACAACGGTGGAATAATGAACTTCCTTCTTTGGGAGAGGATTCAAAAGTAAATGGAACTATATTTCCTGTGGTTTAGATTTGGTTTTTTGTTGTATCACTTTGTTCTGGCATAGGCATTCGGGGCTAAGATAACTGTTTTGTAGAGTGCTGAAAGAGCACAGACCCCAGCTGCTGTCTTCTCCTAGAAAATGTGAAACTTCTGAAATCAATCTTCACTGCCTTCTTAATCTTTCTGCCTTTTCTGTTCCTCTGTTTATATAAACAGATTTCCTTAAAGCAAAGGGCTGCAGTGCCGACAGTAAAAATGAAGGAGCTGGGTTTGTGTCTGACTAATCTGCTGCCTTTGAATCTTAGGATAGCTGGAATTACTAGGAAAAACTGGCTTAGCAACTACAGTCTTGCCAATCTAGTTAGGGAAAACTCCCCTGCCTGGAGTGGGTACAGTGAAATAACAGGATTTCTCAGGCAGAGTATGTCCGATACTGATTTCTTTACTTTGGAGATGAGAAGGAAGATATTTGAATAACAGGTCTCTGAAACAAAGGAATGTGGGAGAGAGAATGAAGCTTTTATGGATGTCAGTCCTTCAGCTTTACTGAAAGTTGCTATATGGTGTTTAATTAAGGCCTTCTATTGTGGAAAATTATAGGCAAGTTAGTATCAAAGACAAGGGAAATACAATTTCTACTTCAGTTGTTTGTGTGAGGCTATTACAGTACAAAATGCATGTAGAAGTGTAAGATTACAGGAAATCAGAGATAAAGTTTGGTGTTCTTTGAGATACCATCAGTTAGCACAGTATAACCACACACTGTGTTTTGATACAGTGTTTCTGACAACATCTACCAATTTCCTTATACATTTATCATGTCATTTGCTCCAAAAATCCAGCGCTTATGATCACCATAGCATTGTACTGTTTGGCCACACTGACAGTGTGGAGCCAAGGGTTTCTATTCCATATTTCTCAGTAGTCTACAAAATGCAGATCCAGTTATGCATGAAGACTCTTGGAAGGTTGAGCTGTACACAGTTTTTTGAGGTGTGAACACTGCATTGGTTGGACAAGCTTCACTTCTGAATTTCCTTTTAGAAGTAAGGTTCTTGGTGTGGCACTTGAAAGAAATACTTATGTTATTATTCTCCAGGATGAAATATTCTTGATGTATTATGGACAAGCACATAATTATTGATGTGTTTTACATATGTGAAGTACTTTGGAGTACTTTTGGGGCTTTTTTTTTTTTTCTGGGGAAAGTTTAGTAACAGTTATGGTAATGGTTGCAGATTTTTATATCTCTTCATACTAGATATGGGTTGAAAGATATTTAATTATATGATGCAGAATTTTGTGGCAGCTTGAACCTGCTTTCTGGCTGTAGTGGGTTGACCCTAGGTGGTTTCCAGGCAGCCACCAAAGCAGCTCTCTCACTCTCTTCCACATCTGGACAGGGGAGAGAAAATAGAGCAAAAGAGTCATGAGATAAGGACTGTGAGAGATCCCTCACTGAATACCATTGTCAGAAAAACTGGCTTGAATCAGAGTTACTGAATGAATTTTTTGCTAACATAACCAGAGCAAGATAATGAGAAATAAAATAAGACTTAAAACACCTTCCCCCCCATGCCAGCTCTATCTCTTCTCAAGCTCGTAC
>VZTR01021394.1:260333-283060 GCA_013400775.1 Chaetops frenatus | reverse complement strand
AAAACAGCACTTGAGGTCTCATCAGTTAAAGCACCTTGTGGATTCTGTTTCCTATACTCTGATACTAGATGAAAATTTAGTGTATAGAAAAGCCTTCTTCAGAAAGAAGGGACAGTTCTAAAGACTCTTTAATGGTGTTTTTTATTGGGTATATAATTGAGTGTCCTAATGGTTATCAATAACATGAATAGCTAAGTATATATACAGATAATGTATCATGATCTCAAATATCACAGTATTGTGCTGTTCTACATTTTAGTTCCCATAAATAGTCATTTTGGTTTTTTGATTGGGGCAAGTATCTCACAAAATTCCAAGACTTTGCTCCCTTATTCTTTTATATTTTTTTTATATAAGCAGGTTTTCAAGTTGTCCTAAACAAAAAAAGACTTTCCTTATAGAAAAGCTTAATTTTTTGCTGCGTTCTTAAAGAGAAAGAAATTCCCTCCTTTGGGAGGGAAAGAAATGTCTTGAGATTCATCTGTGAAGTCTTAAGACACTTTATATACTTAATGGGGCCTAAAATTAATTCATATTATAAATTCTGAGTGTCCATCACAGGAGCAGTCTACTTTTTGATACCCATCTGAGTTGATGCATCTGTTGCCAGCAGTATTGGTGGCAGTGTTGTAGTTTGGGACTTTTTTTGTACCTTGGATCATTGAAATGAGTGGTTTTTCTCATGGACTGAGAATTTACCATGGCTTGGGATATTGGATTAAATGCACAAGGTTATTGGCTTACCTTACATCTGTATTTTTTGTTGTTGAATAAGTCTTACCCCTTATCATCTGTATTTTTTTCATTTTTTCATATGTCACTAAAAATAATGGGGTTTTTTAAGCCATATGCCTTGAAAAATCATTTCCCGGGGTAAGCTAGACTCTCTTTGTTTAGGTTTTAAATAGATGCAGCTTTTTAACATATTTCAGTAACAGAATTTAAATTTCTTATCTGAGTCGCTTTTATAGTTTACTTACACACCAGATCATACGCATTCATTATGTCATAATGGGCCTTGTTATTAAAAGTAGTTGCTTCTGCAAAACCTCTAGAATAGTGGTTGCTGAGGTATGACCAGCGAAGGAGGACTTCCAGGTTCTTCATGACAGTGCATGTTATTGTGAACCCTTGGACACTACAGCTGCACCATATTAAAAATATTCTGAAATATATTCTACAAATAAGTCTGGGTTGGGGCTGGGTTGGGAAACTGTATAGAAGGGTTGTTCTGACTTGAAAAATACACATCTTACTAACAATCTTGTGATCTAGCTGTCTGTCATTCTTTTGTTATTGTGGCAGTAGCAGGATTGCCTTTGTCTGTTTTTTTCCATTGTTTCATCAATTACACTAGTTCTGTACTTTGTAAGTACAGCTAGTGATAACTTAGCTTTGAGAACAAAAATGTGGCCAGTGTTACAGCTTTTAATCACTTGACTGAATTGATGATAGTGATGGATATTTTTATGCCATAATGACTAGGGCATAGAAGCAATACCAAAAATCAAGCCTTGAGAAAGTGGGCCAGACACCTTTCAAAAATTGGCAAAGCAGTTACCAGTTTGTGCTAGTTTTACCAGTAGACTAATGTATTGGTAGAACTTGTGAACCTAAGAGATAAGCTTCATGCGTGTTGCATTTGCCTAATATGTGAATACACTAATAAAAGTTTTAATTCTCACAATGGCTGCTTGGGGTTTTTTTTTTAATTAATTGCTGTCTATATTTTTTCACTGAAGGTTAGGAGTTACCCTAACCCACCCAGATAAATGATACCAGTGTCCTGCATGTGGTGGGTAGAAAGGTAGAAATTAGATGTTGATACCGCTTTCCATGCAGCTGTTGTGGAGGTTCTGGGTCTGCGTGTGTTTGGTGGTACAAACTCCTACTCCTAATGGAGTTCCTTAAAACAGTTGCTTTTCCCTACCACAATCAAATTGCATTCTACTATCTCAGGTGTTTACTTTCACCTGTAAGGCAGATAAGAGCAACTTGTCTGGGTCAGACACATTTTTGAGCAGGTTGCAGCTTGAATCAGTTGGGTGGCCCCATGCTGTGGTCTCCTTGCTGTGGATTTCTGAACGTGCCTTTCACCTTGGCAGTGTTAGTTGCTTTGCCTTGAACACTGTAGTACCCTTGACTCTGCCTCTTCTCGTGGTGGGCACTTCCAAGGAGGCTGCCAGGACCCTGCAGACACTGCCTGTGATGATGCCTGGGTGTAGGACCATTCTGGTCTGTGTTGGTCACTGTTTTTGACTTCTTCTAGTACCTCTGAAATGTTCTCCTGCCATGGCTGTTCCAGCCACAGCTTAGAGGCACAAGGGCACTTACCTGTGTTTGTAATGCTTGCTTGTCTGTGTTTCATTTAAATGCCTTTGGCAGTTCTTGACTAACTTTAACCTACCCCTGTTTCTTAATCCAGTGCCTTTCTGACTTATCCCATTCTTCTTCAAAATCATGCAGATGACCCCAACATCTTAATGCAGAATGCCTGTGGTACATAAGGAGTGGAACTTCCTCTCTCTCATCTTCTGCCAGTCAAAATACTGATGTCCAAAATACAAATAAAAAATGAATTTTTTTTTTTCAGTGAGGCTCTTTTGCAAAATAAGACACTTGGCAAGCAGGGAGTAGTCAAGTGGAGATGCTTTCAGTAAAGTATGGGTAGCCAGCTGCTTACCTGTGTCACAGAGCTGGAAAAACTACAAACTCTGTCTTGCATTGACTTTAATTCCATGAGCCTAGGCTCTGATCTCCCTTGTCACTAACCCTGCCTCAGCTTGATTTTCATAGTATTGCCAAAGCCAAGTAATCAAACACCAGGTGGTTGATGTAAACATCCAAGCCTAAAAATGATTTTTGAGTTGCCTTTTGGCAGCTTGGAGACACAGAGTTGACTTTTCAGAACCCTTCTTCTGAAGAAAAACCTAATTTCATTTATAAGTTGTCTCAAGGCTGAGGCTTTGTGAACAATGTCAAATGCCTGGAGTTCTGCAGCTTTAAACTCTGAGAACTGATAGTAGAGTGTAATCATCTCTGCATGTTTCCCCCTTCTTTTTGCACATGGTTCCTTTCTAGGTTGCAAGATCCCTGCAATAGGCATTCTCTGCTCATACTTCAGCATTTTGTGTAGCCCTTTGACTTCCAGATGGTGCTGTACAAATCTGGAGCACCATGAGAGCCATGGTGTTCTATTGTTTTTATTCAGGACATGGTGTTTAGCCAGATCTTAAGCTCCTTGAGACCGGTTACAGGCAAGGAGAGTAAATTTAACTTCAGACTCCATATAGAATTGACAGGGAGAGGTAAAATCTGAATTTGGCTGTCTGGTAGCATAAGCTGTTGGCTGAGGAGCCTGTTTTAAGTGCATAAAGTAAATATCTGCCTTAAGAGGTTCTCTGGTGCTATCAAAGTAGTCAGCTAAGACGTTTAAGAATAATAGATTTAAACTAATTAACACGCAGCTAGAAATCACAACTGCTTTGCTTCACTGAGCTCTTTATTTTCATGTGTCCAACTTTTCATGTTGAAGTGGGAGGGTGTGAAGTTTGGGGGTTTGATAATCATCTACAGCTCTGAATAGCTGGCACAATGAACTGTGTTTGTTTTAGCCTTCAAACTTACCACACTTCGTTATGGTTACAGCTTTTTTTTTTTTAGTATTGCAAACTGAAATTTTAATGCAGCTGGGTTTTGAGTTAAAATATTGTGAAACACGGGATTTTACTATACTCTGCCCACACAATGTTTTACTTGAGTATGAAGCACTATTCTTTTTACCAAAACAAGTTGGGCTAACCTAGTTTTGGGGATGCTGAAGCTTCAGTGCTAGCTCTGAAACACCAGTAAGGTACTGTCTTTGTTAAAAAAAAAAAAAAAAAGATAAAAAAGAAAATAGCATGCCAGCTGCATTCTGGAAGGACCTACTCCGGGACTTAATTGCAACTGGTCTGAAACTTTATCACTATTAAGAAAATATTAATGAAACGTGTTTTTTCCTGGCCACTTAAGCTTGGCTAGTGAATAACCATCATACACCAAATTAAAGAATGCCTTTTAAAAAACTCTTCAGTCATGTTGGTTCTCTTTTCAATTTCTCTTGAGTAAAAAGTTCTCTGAGTAGGGTTGGCATTTCTTACCTTGGGAAAGCACAGTGTGTGGGGCAAGGTTCTAGTCCTGGATTGTCACAGCTACGAGAACTAGAACCAGGGCTTCAAAGCTGAGAGCAGTCTTTGATGTTGTGTTAGCTGTTGCTTCATTAACTGTAATCAGGATTAGATCTAGTTAGCTGGCAGAAGAAAAATTAATACACAATGGATATGTAGAGATGTCAGACCTTGGTGCTCTTGATCCTTCTCACCCTGCTGTAGAAGATCTAGTCAGAATGGATTTGATAAAGCCCAGTTGCTTGTCCTGTTCCTTTTGAAATAGGATCCAAAGTGTCTATGGGCATAGACAATCTGGCCCTACTGTTTTCCCAGCAGGGGAAGGTGAAACAAAGCAAGCTTCTGACACTCTTGATTTTTCTGTTAGCAACAGCAGTTTTGTTCTGTTTGCTTGCCTAAAATTATAGCAAGGTATCATCAAGAATTTATGCCTCATGAATTAATTGAGCTTATGAGCAATGTGTACCTGAGGCTGCAAATTCAGTTTGATTTTAAAACTTACTCTGCTTTCAAGTCTAGTTTTCTTGCCTTTTCATTTTGAAGTAAAATTCCAAGAACAGCTGTTACGCACTTAGTGTGGAGGATTATTAAACGTAGGTTGCCAGCAGTTGCAGTTTATCTTTGGGTAAAGAGTTGGATGCTCTCCATGGGTTCGTATTTAATCTTGGAGAGGAGTTGTTTAGAAGATGGCCATCATTGATCAAGGAGTAACTACACAGGGAGACTAGAGCCTTAAATGTGTACCCACTGGAGTAGAGGCAGGTCAAGGTGTAGAGCCAAGTCCTGGATCAGGGAATTTCAGATCCATCCCCCAGTTACCTGCTACACACTCAGAACTCTTCAGAGATAGCAAGCTGTTGGACAGATACACTGGAATTGTCTAGATGCATTAATTACCTTGAAATGGCACCAATGCGTAATGAATTTAGAAACACTTCAGGACTCCTGTCTCTTCCATCTGTGTTGCATGTCCTTGAAGGGTGGATCTGCAGAATTTACGAAGTGAAGCTGAGAAAATTTTGTGTGTGAGCTGGTGAGATTCGTGTGGGGGTTACTCAGCATGGATTCCCCAGGGCTTTCACACCTGTGTGTTGGTGTATTTTTTTTCCCCCTGTGGGATCACTGGTGGAGTCTGTGGTTAAAAACAAAAAGCCTCAGGCAGCAGAGGCAAGCTTCTTGGGAGAGGGGCAGGACTTGATTGTAGTGAGACTCTGGGAAGGATCGCACTGATCTTGCTGTGAAGGGATTTGTGAGCTGCAGGAAGAATTACCCTCCTGGGTAACACCGTGTGAAGGACAGTGTCCTGTCACAGAGGGTGTTGATTCAGGTACAGGCCCAAGGGAAATTTCTTACAGGCCTGAGCCAGGTTGTTCAGATAGAATTAGTTATGCTGTGTGCCTGTGCTGTGCTTCCTCATGTGCTTGGTTCCAGAGTTGATGGGTTGGTTGTCCCTGCGGGCACAAATGGCTGAAGCTCAACAAGGTCCACTCGAGGGTTGAATGAATAATCGCTACCCAGGCTGCTGCCTAAAAGTGGAAAAAGGGCCTTTGCCATATGTTTTTGTAAGTGGTCTGATGAATAGCAAAAGGCATTAAGTTTAGTAGAGGAAGTCCTGGAAATAAAAAACAATTGTAGTGAGGAACAAATAAAAATGTGTTTTGGATGAAAAGCTGTCAGGCACCTGAGGAGCTGAGCAGCATGGGAGGACTGTCAGGCACTGAGACAGCCTGTGGGTTGGGAAGCACTGCGGTAACTCTGGAGAGTGCCTCCTTCCAAACTGGGCATTCCTAACAGGACCTTGGTTTGCACAGGAGATGCATCTCCATCATGGAGGTGTACGTTCATAACCCAGCATTTCTTTTGGTACTTAGGCCTGGAAAATAATAACATTAATTTAGAAACAATAATCTCCTTCTAGACAAGTACACTTATCTTTTCTTCTACAGCTTCAGAAGCCTGAGAGTCCAATGGGAAGAAAAACCACAGCAATTAGCAATGCTGCTGTTAGTACTACAAGAAATGTCTTCTTAATGTATTCAGACTTTGAGGCTTGTGCAGCGTACAAAATTAAAATGGGCAAAGAGCCAGGGCTGAGAAATAGTAAGGTTTAGTGAAACAGGAAAAGTGGTAGAGCTGAAAAAAAGAATGAGAGGGTGGTTGATGCTCAGCTTCAGCAGTGATATGTGGTCACAAAGCACCCTGAGCAGCCATCTGAATGGTCATGATATGCATCTGCTACTTAAAATCATAGAACTCATTTTCCTTTTGTTACAGCACTGAAGGAGTTGTTGGAGCACAAGAGCAGGTTTAATGGAAATGGGGCTATGGAGCCCAGTTTTGCATTTCTTGTTGTCAAAGCTAAGGCTCAGCACAGTCCCTTCTGGAGCAACTTGAGTTCAAGATTGAAGAACTGGCAGGACTTGTTCTGTCTCTTGGTGGTTACCTGACCACGAGGTTAAGCATACTATTTATTTATTATAAATAAATAGTATTAAATAGCCCACAAGCTCTGTGGGAAGAGGTTTGCTGTAATATCTGCATGAATTTTTATTCTGAAGAAGATATTTTTTGCTTTTGCTTTAGTGCTTGGACAGCTCTTGGGAGTGTTCAAGTGCTCCTTGGCAAATAGCACATCTCATCCTGCAGGATGAAGGTGTTTTGTGGTGGGGTTTTGGGAGGGAGGGCTTTATTTTTGAGGAATTTAGAAGAGAGTATGACTTAATGAAACTCTGCAAGACTTTTTTGTTTCCTGATTTTGTTCTATAAACACTTAAATCCAAAGTTAGTGGAGTTTTGTGTGACAGCAGCCACACTTGTAAAATGTGGAGAAAACACTATGCTCTTCTGAGGCCCTGAGGAAGAATATTAAAGAGGAAATTTTTCTAGAATACTTACTTGCCAACAGCAGGAAGTCCTATTAGAAAGGGGGAGGAAAAAACCAGCTTCAAAGTTTTCTTCTTTAGAACAGGGCAGGACAGGTGGGAATGGAATTAGCGTACAAGTAACAGTCTAAATATTTTAATTGTGTTGGGATTGCACTGGATTGAGGCTTGCCTGCCTGAGGGACCGAAGCCTTGATGAAGTGAAGCTTGAAGAGACCAAATTTCAAGCATAGGATACTTGATCATAAATGTGCATTATAGTTTTTGTTTGCTGTGTCAATAGACACCCTTGTCCTGTGTCGTTTCATTTGGCTGATAAAAGCAGTGTGACAGAGGTGTTCTCTCTCCACTGAAGACACTTGAAAACAGGTCAGTTGAATTATTGATTTTGTGTGATGTAAGAAACTGACTTGGTGCATCTGGGAAGGCAGTTCTGATCTCTGCACCATCCCAAGGACACAAACTCAAGGTCAATACGCCTACTTCCCATGTGCATGTTCACACACACCCTCTTGAACCTTATTTCTCATCCTCTTGTTTAAATCAACCAGGTCTAACAGAAGTTTGCTGCAGTAATGCCATAACTGCATGATAATGACCACAATTTGTGTGTTCTCTCTGAGCTCCACCTACTGTGATGAGTTTACACAAGAGGACCCTTGGGAGTTAAAACCCTTGAGCTCATCCAAAAGGTGACTTTAAAGTTTTGGGATCTCTTTGTGGCCAGTGTTTCACCCGGGCATGCTCTGAGGACTGAGACACATGAGCAGAAAGAATGATTTATCCTGCCTTTGGGACGATGAGCAGAACTTTGGGAAGTTGCATCTCTGGCATGGGATAAGCAAAGATTGCTTGTCCGCCCCGAGTCCCTGGGTCTGTTGCTGTCAAAAGATCTGGGTGTGTTCAGAAGAACTAATGTCCTGTTAATTAGCACTGCAGTAGGTGGTACTGGTCATACCAATTGCTAACGATAGGCCTGTTGTGTCCAGCTGTGTGTCCAACAACAAATAAAGACAGATTAATTTCTGACTGTGGCCTGAGGAGCTCCAGTGTCCTTGCAGAGGGTGCTGCTAGTTTAAATTTGCCATGACTCTGTCAAAATCCAGCTCCATGAGTGAGGCAGCTTTTGAAAAGCATTTATATCTCTTTGATGCTAGGCCTAATCATTGAAAGTCATCTAATTAAGAAAAAAGTCATCTCGTTAAGGAAGTGATTAAAAGCAACGGAGGAGCAAGGGAGTAATTTGTGGACTTCTTTCCATGGTGTAGGGTGTATTAGTGGCAAATACAGTTCAACCCAAAATTCATGTATAGGATGCTGATACTCGTGTGCCTGCATCCATGGACCTGTGTCTATAAGACTTTTCCCCAGCTGTGATTGATCCAATTCTGAAACTGGTTTTGGGGTGTACAGCAGGTATTCCCCCTCATTTTATATTCTCTACTGTCCTGTGCTCAGGCTGGCTTTGGTGAAACCTTGCCTTTCACTGAGTAGTATGGGATTTCTGTTTTTCGGTATATTGTGTTCTTGTTATCCATGTGGTCAAGAAAACATAAACTCTGTGACAAGCCAGGTCCCTTAGAGCCTCTTCCCTACAGAAAAGAACTGATTAAGTGTGCAGATAAAAAAAGGAATGAAATACTCATACTGAACATGATCAAGGTAATACCATAATTTCAGAAGTTAAAAAAAGAGCTCCCTTTTCTCAGCTCTTTTCTCACTCTCTTAAAAGCTGTTTGTATGAGTTGTTTCATCCAGAAGAGGCATCAGATCCTCCCCACGCGGGCGTCAAACCTCCACAGCCATGGGAGGGAAAGTGATCTGCTGAAAGTTTGTGTGGAGGAGTGCCAAGGGAGGCAGACTGAGATCAGCAGTGTCTGTGTACAGATGGAAAGCAGATAAGAGCAGTCAGTGGGTAGTGTTTTATGCCCTTGTTTTGCTGGAGTCCTCGGGTTCTTCTCGTCTGTGTCAGCCCTGCGTGCTTTCAAATAAGGTGAAACTCCTGGGGAGTTTCTCAGTTGCCATTACCCAGGGATGCATCTGCAGCACCAGCAGTTAAACCCACGTCTTCCTGCCTCCCAGCCTCAGGCTGGCTTCATGAAGCCACAGTGTATTTCTGACAGGGTACCACCGTTGGCAGCCCATAGCTCTGAGTCATGGAAACTTTGAAGTGACTTGTGTATGGCTGCAGGGTTGTTCTGCTTTGTGTCCCCCTTCCTTTGGCTCGTGGAGCTGGTTTGGTTTGAGCCCTGTGAGACCCATCAGGGTCTCTCTTCTGTCTTCAGTTTGTGACCAGGATGTAACTCAAGAGGGGGGTTGGCCTTCTGACCAGCTGAAATGAGAAAGTATCTTCTTCAAAGAGGCAAAATAATGAGAAACAGGTGTTGATATTTATGAAACTGGTTGTACAGCAGTTGACTGACTATTTTTGTTCTGGGTAGACTTGGAATTTGCAGATGTGACACCAATACAAGCCTCCCTTGCTCATTGGGAGGGTAAAGCTGCTTTGCACAAAACCTGAGGACCTTCACTGACCTTGATTCCTTACATAAAAGAAGCTCATTTGACCTTGGGCATTAATCCAACACGTGTTTCCAAAGAGATCCAATAAACAATCTGTGCACCTCTCACCTCACAGAGAAGGTGGGTGAGGATGGACAGTGACACAGCATGCTATGTCACTGCCAGCAGAGTTTTAAATATAACCTGGTGCTTCTAACAGTGGAGAAGTTCGAGACAACAAAAGCAAATTCTCACCTTGACTCCTGTGTTGTGTTGAGAATAACTCACTTCTTTAAAATTTGTTACTCTTAAAGAAAAAAAAAAAAAACAGTGTACCTTTGTTGATTAAAATGCTTTAAGAAATTTAAAATATCAAGAAAGCCTTTATTGAACAGTGCTAGGTGATAGTTATCAATTTACAGAAGAGAAGCAACCAAATTTTGTTATAATTGGATTAAAAGTAGGGGGGAAAAAAAGCACCAAGCACTTCTGACAGAGTTGAAATATTACATGGGGAAATGTTGATTATGTGGGACTGTTGAATAAAAGCAAAGCAGACAATTTGGTCCCTTGGCCATCATTCCAGACAGGCAGCCTCCCTGAGCTGATGTTACCCCATATGTCTCCAGCTATTTCAAAATTAAATTTTTCTGACAAGCCTTGTGCTGAATATTTCTGTCTTCGAATCTTCCTTCCCCATATAACGTGGAAATGATCTCTCTTTCCACACAGGGTGGGCATTCAGTGCTGAAGTTCCTCCAGCTGTGGTTGTTTACATCACAGCAACTTCCCAAAACTGCTGTATGAATTCAGGCTGCTTCTAATCCCCCTGTCCCTACCTACTAACAACAGGACTGTCTTGTCCTCCAAAAACTCTTTGCTATGTTGTTCTTAACTCTCCAACCTCATTATTTTACCACTTGGGGAAGCAATCTCTTGATCTGTGTCATTGACAGGTGACTCCTTCCCTTCTCAAGATGGTTTGTCCAAAACCCTAGGTCTCACCAAGCCTAGAACAGCTAGAATTTGGGGGAAAAAAGCCACAAAAACACAATTTGAAGACATATTACTGTGATTTCAGTTAAGTGGGATCTCAGGTAATGCCAAATTTGATTGGAATCATGCATTACTGTGAGAATGGAGTTTGTTGGAGCATCTTGTGACTCTCTAGCAAGGCACACTTGACTTCCTGTTGGGCTTGGTTTCCCCTCTGCTAAACTGGATCCTGCACTGACATCCCAGCCAGCCCCGTGGTCAGATGGTGTCTGTCACCTCATGGGCACATGGCCTTTGTTCTCCACTCGAGGTTTCACCTGTAGGCTTTGCTCCAGGTGTTCCCAGCTTCTCTCTGCTCTCCTGCCAGACTTTCCCACAACAACCTGGTCACCATTTGTGCCGTGGCAGGACCCGTTGGGTGGTTGGGAAGGAAATCCTGCTTTTCCTCAGGTTGGTGTTAGCAAACACCATCTTCTCTGGCTGGAGTAGCTCATGTAGTAGCCTTGGCATGGTCCTGGTAGACACAGAAATTTCACATTCGTGCCCTAAAGCTCTGGGCTGTTTTGAAAGGCATCCATGCAAAGCTTCCTGGTCTGTCAACCACAGTCTGCTCTATCAAAAACTATTACCTTCTCCTCCATCAGGCAGTCCCGATTTCCCTGTGGGTTTGGGGTAAAGACAACGGGATTTGCTTGTCTCAGCAGCTCCCCTCCTGCTTGTCCTTGAGTGCTCTAGGAGATGAGCTGAGTGGAGTTTTGCTTTTTTTCCCCCCAGGTAGGGGATCTATTTTGAAATAATTTCAAAGGCATGTGATGTGGGGTTAGCCCAATGTAAATAAACCCAGCCTGCTTATTTCCCATGTGATCAGCAAAGGTGGATGCCTCTGTTTTTGAGTAGGTTCATGCCCAGGGTCGTTCTGAGATGTTTTGGATTGCATGGTTTAACTTTCCTGGAATCTCTCAGGAAGCAAAGGGACAGACAGTGGTTGGACCTGAGGGAACAGCTGGAGCTGTCCCAGGGAGGTTTAGGTTGGGTATCAGGGAAAGGTTCTTCCCCCAGAAGGTGCTGGGCACTGCCCAGGCTTCCCAGGGAATGGGCACGGCCCCGAGGCTGCCAGAGGTCCAGGAGAGTTTGGACACCGCTTCCAGGGATGCGCACGGTGGGATTGCTGGGGGGTCTGTGCAGGGACAGGAGCTGGACTGGATGATCCTGGTGGGTCCTTTCCAGCTCAGGGTATTCTGTGATTCCTGAGCTTTGCTATTGCTTTGTGCAGCTCTGAAGAAGTCACAGTGATGGCCCAGTGATTCTGGCTAGTGAAGCAGTTTGGAGCCAGATTTCAATGTGTATCCCTATGTGCAGGGAGGGCTCAGAGCAGGGCCCAGGCTCTGCTCCAGGGCCCAGCAGTGGCACCAGAGGAACAGGCAGGGACTGAGCCCAGGAATTCCCCCTGCACAGGAGGCAGAACTTCTGCCCTGGGCAGTGACCAAGCACTGGACAGGCTGCCCAGAGAGAGTGTGGATTCTCTCCCACTGGGGATGTTCCAGAACCATCAGAATGCAATCCTGTGCCCTGTGCTCTGGCATGGCCTTGCTGGAGAAAGGAGGTGTGACCAACACCCACCGTGCTCCCTTCCAGCCTGAGCCATTCTGGGATTCTGTGATTTAAATTGCAGTCTTCATGTTGCAGTCGGCTAAAGACTGATGTCCCTGAAATCTCTGTGGGATAATCCCTGAGCTCCTGAGCCACAGATTTGCCCAGTTCCTTCATCATGAGTCTAAAATTCTGTACGTCACAGCTGGGATGTCCTAGAGGTCTCCTTGTTTGCTAACTCCTCTTCCCCTGTAGTACCTGAGGTCAGAGATAAGGAGAGGGGATCTCCTAGAAGCATCTTTCCCCTCTTCCTCTTACACCTTCTGAGTATTTTGGGACACCTGGTGGAGTCAGCACCCTGTGTTTTCCCTCTGGCTCTTTTAAGATCCTTTGTCCTGGGCGTGGTTTGGGCATCTGTGTCCTTCATTTTCTTTCTTGGGCTGTCATGAGAGGATGGAGGAAACCAGACTCCTCATGGCTGACACAGCTCAGCCCTCAGGGAAGGAGTATTCCTGCAGAGTCTTCCCTCTAAGCCCTTGTCTGCTTCACCCAAGAGACTGATCCTGTCATATTCCACACCTTCTCCAGGCAGAGTCCCCTTGCTGAGGCCCTGATGGTACTGGCAGTGCCAGGCTGAGCAGCTCCATGGCTCATTTTGGCATGGAGGGCTGACCCTCTGCCCTTGGAATTGATGGGATTAGGTGGGGATAGGATCATGCATGGCTGAAAAGCAGCTGTACACACAGGTTGGTGTGCCCACCTGCATGTGTAGGCGCTGCTGGAACTGGATTTCTGTATCTGAAAGGAAAATTAAAGAGGTGTGATGGACTTTAATCCACCCATGCACTGAGCTGTGGGTGCTGGTCCAGGCTCTGCAGAAGACACCTCACCCTTTCCACATCTCCAGAGCTGTGCTGGGGTGGTTGCAGGAAGACACAAAGCAAACCACCTGCTCAGCCCATGAATAAATCTGTACAAATATTAAAAAGAACATAATTTTTACCACTGAATGATGTAAAAGGAAGATTTTTTTTTTTTACTCTGAGGGTGGGGAGGCCCTGGCCCAGGGTGCCCAGAGAAGCTGTGGCTGCCTCTGGATCCCTGGCAGTGGCCAAGGCCAGGCTGGACACTGGGGCTTGGAGCAGCCTGGCACAGTGGAAGGTGTCCCTGCCCATGGCAGGGGGTGGCACTGGATGGTTATAAGGGTCCCTTCCAACCCAAACCCTTCTGTGATTTTGTTAGGCCATTCAGCTATACGGTAATGGAGAGGGGAAAAAACCAGGAAATAGTGAAAATTCTTTTGAATTATGCAGTACCAGTGGTCACTGCATGCACTAGGAACTTGTGGAAATGATGCACACCAAAAAAAAACCCTGGAAAAGGGATCTGGGTCATGTTTGGTTTTTCTATTCTGATTACAGCCAACTGTTCTTACTATTTAAAACACATTTTATGGGGAGAAAAAATTGTGGTAGCCCCAAGCCATGAAAACTCAGATTTCATTTTATTTTTTAAGAAAAGAAAGCACACAGCAAAAGTTGAAATGAAAAAGTCAATAAAACCCATATCCCACCGAGCACTTGCACTGAAACTTTATAAACGTGAAAGAAAATATTTTTAAATAAGCTAATGCTCCTTGAATAAGGAGGACGTTCTGTGATCCACTCTGGCAGGGTTTGAACCATGCTGTATTTCAAGCAGTTGGGAAAATAATGAGATTTTTATGTCAAATAATATTTTTCATATATTTTACTTAAAGCAATTCATTCCAGACTGATTCCTGAGTCACTGCATCTGTTTTATAATATGCATCATTTTCATACTATCTGTAAGGATCCAGATTCCAAAATTTCTTGGGTTTTGGGTTGTTCTTTTACACAGAGAAATGTTAATCTAACAGGCAGGGCCTTCATTTCAAGTGGAAGGGTAAATATGTGAAGGTTTTCCCCAGGAAATTTAATACACTGCAAGATAAAAAAAAAAAAGATCAAACCTCGAAATGCAGACAGGCATTATCAATGTGATGTTATGGATGGGGGAAGCCATCAAACATTGGCTAAATGCTAGTTGGGAGAAATAATTTTTAAAATTCCTGTCAGCTGGGACGAAGTTATGTGTCTAAGCTCCCCATGGCCTTGAGAAGCTGCAGAGAGACGTACGTGTGGCAGAGAGCATCAAAACACCCCGTCTCCAATGGCAGGGAAAGTAAATTAAAGGAACAGGTTTGATCATAAACCTCCTGGAAAATATGAGGATATTAAAGCTGGCTGGATAATTAGCATAATTACATCATGGCGAATGCAAAGGAGATCATCTTAAGGGATGTTGTATTGTGGGAGCTCGGCTTCGACTGGTAGCGCATGTTGAACGACAGACTAATAGACTGCTCCAGGGAACAGAGCAGTAAAATCTTGTTATGAATTTGTTTATCAAGAACGCAGAGATAGGGAGGAACAGCGGTGGCAGTTAGTTGGCTGAATTATTGCTTTTTTAACCTTGCTTTCTGCTGATACTCTTTTTGTCAGCACCTGGGCATCCTATTCACTTTAGGGGCAGAGGGGAAAAAAGGGAGCTGTCAGAGGGCCTTGAGGCCACGAGCACTTCGTGCACCTACAAAGCAGGAGACAGTTTTTGTGGCTGTTTCTTTCTCTCTCTCTCTCCTGTTGCCTTTGCCACAGTCTGTTTCTATCTCTGCTGCTGCTTCAAGAAGTGGATCTGGCTCCCACACCAGTGTTGATCTGTTTTTACAGAATCACAGAGACATTTGTGTTGGGGGGGACCTAAAATTTGATCCAGTGCCACCCCCTGCCATGGGCAGGGACACCTTCCAGTGTCCCAGGCTGCTCCAAGCCCCAGTGTCCAGCCTGGCCTTGGACACTGCCAGGGTTCCAGGGGCAGCCACAGCTGCTCTGGGCACCCTGGCCAGCTCCTCTTTTCACCAAGATGGGAAGAGAAACTCTTGATGACTTACAGATGATCAAAGTCTACTGGGAAAATTTAAGATACTTGCTTCAATATCCTGATTTTCTGCTTTGTGGCTTTTCTGAGTAACTTGAGAATGTCTCCTGTGGGTTTTTGAGTAGGCACAATTGTGCCTGTGCTGTTGTCAGTCTGGGCTCTCCCCTCCCATGGCATCTTGAACCCATTCACCAGTTTAGGCCATGTTTAACAGAGGATCGATCTTGTCCAATCTTCCAGGGCCACCTCAGGGAAGATCCACACCTCTTACCCTGCCACAATGTGAGCCTGATGTTTCTCTTCTGCCGGTAATGAGCCAGTAACTCCTGCCCAGCCAGGAACCAGGGGTTCAGGCTGGCATGGGGAGATGGGAAAACTCTCCCTGGTGGCTTCCCCGGCTGTGGAAGGGGTTGAAATGCCATGGAAGATCTGGGAATAAATCACCAGAGGTGGATGCTCTGAGGTGTAATAATGCATTAGCCTGGGTTATGGGTGACACTTCACATCATAGTGCAACTAACACCAAGCACTTTGGCACTGTCCTGGCTCTCAGCAGGATCAGGTTGGTTGGCTCCTCCATCAAACTACCAAAGTTTTTGTGCACAAGCATGTTCAGTCTGAGTTTCAGTGCTGGGATCATACTCTGGGCTTTTTGGTGCTG
Organism: Chaetops frenatus; assembly: GCA_013400775.1. Taxonomy (NCBI): domain Eukaryota; kingdom Metazoa; phylum Chordata; class Aves; order Passeriformes; family Picathartidae; genus Chaetops; species Chaetops frenatus. The sequence continues at coordinate 267,302 of VZTR01021394.1, read as the reverse complement.
TTGCTGTGGCATGAAAAGTACTGATTTACACCTTTTAAACTAGCTACTGCTTTCTACAGGTATGCAAAACAGTTCCAAAATCCTCTACAAATGCTGCAGTTTCAGCAATTCTTGCAATTCTGCTCCACTCTGGAGTTCTGCATCCAGCTCTGAGGTCCTCAGCACATGAAGGATGTGGAGCTGCTGGACCAACAGAGATGCTCCAAGGGCTGAGCACTTCTGCTGTGGAGTTAGGCTAGGAAAGTTGGGAGTGTTCACCTGGAGAAAGGTCTGGGGTCACCTCATTGCAGCCCTTCAGTATTTAAAGGGGTTTTGGAACAATCATGGACATAGATTTTTTAGCAGGGCCTGATGTAACAGAACAAGGGATGATGGCTTTAAACTGAAGGAGTGTCAGTTTAAAGTACATGTAAGGAAGAAGTTTTTTTATGGTGAGAAAGGGGAGGCTCTGGCACAGGTATCCCAGAGCAGCTGTGGCTGCCCCTGGATCCCTGGCAGTGGCCAAGGCCAGGCTGGACACTGGGGCTTGGAGCAGCCTGGCACAGTGGAAGGTGTCCCTGCCCATGGCAGGGGGTGGAATGGGATGAGCTTTAAGGTTGCTCCTAACCCAAACCATTCTGGGATTCTATATTTCATGATTCTAGGTCATGTGGCATATTGAGAAGAAGATGCATTTTTCGTATAGATAGGACCAGTTATTGTCTGGGGCAGTTTCTTGTTGCTTAGTGGGAAATTCAGATGTGTTTTTCTTTTCCTTCTCTGCCAGCAGCTCCACTTCCAGTGCACTTAGCACCAGAAAATCTTCCAAACACTGCGATTCCTTGCTGAACATGAACCCTGCCCTGTGTTTTCTTTGGCATCTGTGCTGGAGACTGCCAGGTCCTGAAAAAAACATGTGCAGGAAACCTTCTGGTGCTGGTATTATGCCCAGGTGGGTGCTAGTGCTGAATCCTGACACTGCCTAAAACCTTCCCTCTGCTGGGGTAGGTTTGCAAGGGAAGTGCTGGCTAAGGGGATCAATAAATAATGCTGCTGTCCTGGGTGGGATGAGATCCAGACCACAGACTTAAGAGGCCAGAACAAGACCTCACAACTAACTGTTGAGTCTTGGCAGCCTTCTGTGGTGTCCAAAACCAGCTTGTTCCTGGGAGGGGGGGGAAACACCAGGGATCTTCCCTTGTCTTCAGACTCCTGTGGCTTTGCCTGTGTGACCAAAGGCAATCATCTGCCCGTGGGCAAGATGGTTAAACCCAGGGAAAACTCGCTCGGATTTTGCTGCTTTTAGCTGAATAAAATGAAATATCCACCTGATGGCAGCAGAGAACGGGGAATGGAAGAGCCCGGGCTGGGTGAGCGATCGCCAGCCCCGCTGGCTGCTCAGTGCCCGAAGTGCACGGGGGGATTACCAAAACGGGGAGGTGCTTTGGTGGCCTTTCCATGGCCACAGCCGATGTCCCCTATCCTTGAGAGAGCTCACTCACATCACCTCTGTGCCCCTCAGGAGTGGAAAAAGCCATGCGGCGTTCAGGTACCACTTTTGGGGGTGCCGGGGCACGGTGAGCAGCATGGAGTGCCTGGTGTGGTTGGAGGGTGGCTTCTGCCCATCTCCAAAATCCGTGTGCAGAGGGCTGTGGTGGCAGAGCTGCAGGCTGGGAGCCCGTGGTGGCCCCTGGCAGTGGTGCTGGCTCTGGACACTGTCCCTTCAGCCACGGACACGATCCTGGGAGTGGCTATCAGTGCCAGGGGGAGCAGGAGAGCGGGGCATGGATGGACCTGGCAGGGAATTTGGGCACCTCCCGTGAGGTCTTCAAGCACCGCGAACCCTCCAAGCAAAACTGGGAGTTGTTTTAGAAGGGACAGAAGGACTGAAAAGCAGGAGAAGGGTTGGTACCAAAGCAAGTCTTGGGGGAAGGGGTGACGCCAGTGACCACAACTGGGAACAGGTACCTTTCTGCAGAGTGGAAATGGCTTTTTATGGCCATACAATCAGCATCTTTCCAGGATTTGCTGGAGTAGGCAAGGATGTGGGTCTTCCCATATGCCACAGAGTCATGGCAGCCATCTGTGGCACATTGCACTGAAGATAACTTTTTTTTCTTTCAACTGAAACTTTTGTTGAGGAATAATCCCGATCCTGTGACTTTTAACTTCTGTTCTAACAAATTGTTTGGGTCATGGGAGGGGGATTTATGAAAAGTTTTAGGGAATGTCTCAAAGGAACACTCTTAAAGCAAAATAAATTTTTGTATTTGAAATATTTTCCATTTTGTATTTGATTCTGTTGGGAAAAAAAAATATACTTGTAACTGCTCCATTTGAAAAAAAAAAAAGTGCAAAGCCTCTCCTGCACCTTCCCTCCCCAAACCCTCCTTGGATGTCCCCACCATGGCGTTCAGCTCAGGTCACCAGCCAGGAGAGAGGATGAATTGCTGCCATAAAAACGTAGTGCTGCTTTATCCCAAAGCCCCTTCCAAAACCAGCCAGGGAGTAGAAGCTTGGTGTCATCCCAAAGGTAAAATCCTATGCCTATCCTAATGCCTGGGTTCTTGTTTTGATGTGTTTCAAGGGACCAAAAACAAACAAACAAACAAACAAACAAACAAACAAACAAACAAACAAACAAACAAACAAACAAACAAACAAACACAAAAAACCCCAACCAACCAACCAAAACAAACAAAAAACCCCCCCAAGCCCCCCCAAAAAACTACAACCCCCCAAAAAAACAAAAAAAAACCCCCAAACCAAACCAAAACACACACACCCCACACCCCACCCCCCCCAAGAAGGAACAAACCCGAACGTAACTGTTTGCAAACTATTGCATTCATTGAAAACGATCAGGCAAATTTCTTCATGGAAAGGGTGGTCCAGGCCTGGCACAGCTGCCCAGGGCAGTGGTGGAGTCCCCACCCCTGGAGGGATTCAAAACTCATGTGGGTGTGGCACTTGGGGACCAGGGTTCAGTGGTGACCTGGGCAGTGCTGGGGGAATGGTTGGGCTGGATGATCTTGGAGGGCTTTTCCAGCCTGAACAATTCTGTGATTCTGTGCTGGCAGAGTAACACAGATGAACTTGAAAAAACAAACATGGATGGTCACTGCTGCTGTTGTTGGCTTTGAAGAGCTCACTGGTCTTTGTGTGATTCTTGTCCCATTGATGAGAATAATTGGAAAATAGTATTTATATCCATATGACCTTCCAGTGACCAAGTAATCAGAGCAACAGCACGTCATAGATTTGGTGTCAGGTGGAGACCAGTTGGGAACATGCAGTGACGAGCAGGAGGGCAGCCTTGTTTGAAGACCAAGGAGAGCTGAACAAGTTGATTTCAAAGATAATCTCATTCTGCATTCAAAGCAAACCTTTAGCTAATAATATTAAATGCTAACAAAAGAGACTCTGGTCAGTTGCGGGTAATAAACTATTAATTAGAGCTTTGTCAGAAACGACTCTTGACCTTTGAGACAAGACAATAAGCAATTGGGGGTCTTTTGTTTCCATGCTCTTGACTCCAGCAGTGTCAAATGTTGGATACAGGTGAGTTATGTTGTTCTTCCCCTTTGGGAAAGGCGATGCCCGGTAATTTGAGGATATTCAGCAACTTAGGAACTAATTAGTTTAAAATTAAATTTTCCACTCTGCCAGGCCAAGCACAATAAGACAAGGCCTTAAGACACAAGAGAGCACTTTAGAAAGGAGTAAAGGGTGACTGGGCACATGAAAGAGCCTAGCATGCCTTTCAGGTAGATCCAACCACCCTAATTAGGTGGAACACAAAACTGTCCCCCAGCTCCTGCTGACCTGAGCTGCTACCAGTGCTTGGGGGATTCCAGAGCCCTGACAGCTGCCGGGGCTAGGGGAGGTCCCTCTGATGTCCCCAAATCTTCCCCATGCACCACTTTGTCATGGGGTGGTCTCTGCCCACCTATGACTTCAGTTCCTTTTCACTCTCCTGCCTTTGTGCAGTCTGCAGCAAACTGGGAGGATAAAATAGGCTCAGCTGCCCAACTGAAGACCATTTAAACATTTTTAAAGATTAATTAAATTAATTGTGGGCAGAAATGATGGGCTTGCAAGGCACTGCTGTGCCTGTTACATCCCACTGCTGATCTAGCTAAAATCTGCCTCTGAAGGGTGGAGACCCAAATCCCATCTCTTCCCTCGCACTTTGATTTCCCTTCATTGTGCCTCTTGCCCTCCAAGCCCCGCTTCATTTAAACCTAATGCTCTCCATGTCCAAAGTCCTGGTACAGCCTCAGATTTCTGGAGAGATATTTATGGGGTCCTTCCCACCCCAGGCCTGGGGACAGGTGCTCACCACAGGGGCCAGGGCCACATCTACCCTTCTTGGCCAAACGCGTGGTCACTGTGGGATGTGCTCAGTGTGCCCAGCTGGACACAAAGGGTCCAGCTAGGTGACCTTTTCTCATGGGATGTGCTTCACTGGAGCCTGTCCTCTGCACCACAACTCTGCAAGGATTTGTAGGATTAGGCTCTAGTAGAGTAAGTCTTGCCAAGTAGGAATCTCCTCTTGGCTGCCATCAGGTTACAATTAATTTGGGTTACTACAGAAAGGTAGGTTTGGGGTTTCTTTAAAACAAAACAAAACAAAAACCAAAACAAAACAAAACTCAACCAAAAAAAACCGAAACAAAGCAGAAAAAAAAAAAAAACCCCAAACAAAAAAACCCCAACAAAAACCAAAAAAAAAACCCAAAAAAAAAAACAAAACAAAACTCAACCAAAAAAAACCGAAACAAAGCAGAAAAAAAAAAAAAAAAACCCCAAACAAAAAAACCCCAACAAAAACCAAACAACAAACCCAAAAAACAAAACAAAACAAACCCACAAAAAACCAAAAAACCAAAACAAACAAAAAAACCCAAACCCAACAACAAAAAGAACCCACACACAATCCTGCCACCAAACAAACAGACAAACAGAAAAACAACAAAGAAACAACCAAAGCAAAAAAATCATTATGAATGCCCTCAAACTACTTTTTAAAATGCAAGCAAGCCCAAGGAAGGGTTATGTTAATAATGCTAAAAAGCTGTCCCCCAAGCCCCTGGAAGCCCCAAGCCCCTACTCCAAGCCAGCTCTGCACCATCATCCTCTGCCTTGTGGTTAACATCGCTGAACGCTGGAGAAACTGTAATTGTTCATGAGCAAAGTAGCACTTCCCAAAGTACAGTATTTGTTTAATGGATCGTTAAACCAATATAAATAACGCTGAAGCATGCATGGAAGCAACAAGGATTTAAATGTAATTACACAGGGAAACTTGGAGTGTGACTGCCCGCTCTCAGAGGCTGTGGCATGGAAGGGAGGGGTTTAACTCTCCATAAAAACCCTTTCAGGTTTTTGCATTTCTGTCATGATTAAAGAGAAAATTTTGGGGACAGGCTCTGACCTTTTTACCTTGTTCCTGGAACGATTTCCTCTCCAGTGATTTCATCAAGATTAGTGAAATTAAATTAAAAAGGAAAAAAAAAGATCATCACTTATACAGCCATGGGAGTTGTTGGTAGTGAAATGAGTCAAAAGCCATGCCACTTTTGGAGAAGATTTTGGAGTTGTCTTAGTATATCTGACATCTGTAGATTCAGCTTCCAGAGGGGAACTCAATGGCCATTTTAGCTGACCTGCCAGAGAATTTGCTGCAGTTTTGACTTGTTCAGGTAAGTAGTTTTCTAACTTACTGCAAGGCTTCTTGGTCTGCAGCTAATTAATCTTTTTTTTTTTTTTTTTTTTTTTTTTTTTTTTTTTTTTTTTTTTTTTTTTTGAGAAAGAAAAATCTCAACATTGCAGCTGGAGGAAAACAGCATGGTTGGGCTAAATCCTCATCTGTACAATGGTCAATGGTCATCTCCAACCACTCTGACCTTTACTGCATGGGGAGGTAATTTAATGCTCTGAAAATGCCAGTTATCAGCCCTAATGCAGCCTCACTGGCTGGTGCAGACACACGATCAATGGAAGTTTGTTATTCTGCTCATTATTACTTAAGCTAATGTAAACACATTTGCCAATAATCAAAAACATTGCACAGGAGAGCATCGTTGCACCAATAATTTCCATGCTCTCTATACAGCAGGGAGGGAGCACTTGGGGCCTCCTAATATCTAAAATCTAACTATAATCTGAACAGTGGAAAACACAGCACCTTCAGGGTCCTCATCTCCATGACCATGAGTTCTAAAATAAACTGCTGGGAGCCCTTGCAGAGGAAAAGATGATTCAGTCATAGAAGCATTATAGAATGGTTTGGGTTGGAAGAGACTTTAATTATCATCTCATTCCAACCCTTCTTGGAGGTCACCCACTAAATCAGGTTGCTCAGGACCCCATCCAGCCACTCCTCCCATGCCTGCTGGGTGCACCATGAGGACATGAGGTCTTCATGGAGCTCTGCTCCAGGCACCCCACGCACTGGAGAGGAGTTAATATTCCTCATTTTGCACTTAGAGCTGAGTTCTGGGCTCTCTGCTGCATCTTGGTATCTAAGAGCTCTGGATTTTATCCCTCCTGTGCTTCTGGATGCCTGTGGGTCAATGTGATGTGGGGAGAGGGTGATCCCCACCGAGGGATGCTGCCCCCCAGATCTTGCTCAAAGCCCTACCTACCACACTATAAACAACACCTGTGAAACCCCAACCTGCCTCGTGTGTCCAGACCACTAAGCTCTACTGGTTTTTTGAGTATCCAGGGGGACCCACCAACCTCCCTTGTAGGTCCCACTCTAATCCCAGCTCTGGAGCTCAGCGCTGTGTTTTCTGGAGCCAGCAGCATCCAGGGGATGCAACCAGAACAGGCTGTGCCACCCAAGGGTGCCTGGCGTGTGGGATTTCCCTGTCTTTCCCCGAGACGTGAGAGGTGACAGCTCTCCCACCTCCCCGGACCTGGAGAGGGCAGCAGAGAAAAGCACAGCGTCCTTGGCTGCGAGCGCCTGGATGGAGCAGGTGC
>VZTR01021394.1:240587-253331 GCA_013400775.1 Chaetops frenatus | reverse complement strand
AAAAAAAAAAAAAAAAAGGGTGCTTTTTGGGTAGCCCAGCTGTTGGGATCCTGGGGAAGTGAAGCAGAGCACAGTCTGCTTCCCACAGGACTTAAAATCCCAAGGTCAGACTTTGAGAAAATGGCCACAAGATGTGTCATGGCAGATTTAGGTTGGGTATTAGGAACATTTCTTCATGGAAAGGGCTCCCAAGCCCTGACCCAGCTAGCCAGGGCAGTGGTGAGGTCCCCATCCATGGAGGGGTTTAAAAGCCATGTGGATGTGGCACTAGGGGACATGGGTTAATGCTGTGCTGGGGAAATGTTTGGATTTGGTGAACATAGAGGACTTTTCCAACCTAAACAATTCTGTGATTCCCTGATGGTCAAGAGCTGAAATGTCGTGGGGCTGAGTTGCTCCCCATGCTCTGCATCCCAACCCTTTCCTAACCCAGTGCTTGAGCCACACCTCAGGGAAACTGTGCTCAGCTGGGGCGGGATGGAAGGAGATCCCACATGGCATCACAGGAGGCTGCACGGATTTAGACCCAAGCAAGAGGCCACGGTGAGAGCTGCCAGCACCTGGAGCACTTGTGGAGCTCCTTGGAGCACCTCCTGCAGCTGCTGCCATTGTGAGGGCAGGGCACTTAAATAACAGACTGCACTTAACAGCAGTGCAACCACGGCGGGAGGAGGAGGGAGAAAGAGGGAGGGAGAAAGATGGAAATCCTGTGGCTGAAGGTGCTGGAGTTGCATTCAGCCATTCATGCACTGGCAGCAGACTGCAGGGATCTGGGGGAGGATCTGCTGGGGGTTTCTGGAAGCAATGTATGTGGAAATAAGGCTTTAAAAAGTCCCCACTGTCTGTTGAGGCTGGCGGCAGAGCTGTTTTCTCCCGCACATAAATGAAAGTAAAAAAATGTCAGGGTTATAATAAAACATGAAAGGCTTATGTATAAGCTAGGAAGCAAGGCTTTGAATGGGTTCCTGGTGGTCTCAGGTGGTGAAAGGTGTAGCTATAATACCGTGAGCAATTAGAAACAGGTTTGCTATTAACTGGCTTACTTTGCTGGCCGCTTTGATGGAGCTGACCTTTCCCTCCCAGCCCGTCCTGGAGCAGGTGAGAGGTTGGAGAGTGCCTGGCCCTCACCCCTCCCTGTTAAGTACAGGTTTCAGTCCCACACATCGTATCTTTTCCTGCCAGAGGGGAAGGCTTTGGTCTGTGTAGAGCTGATGGAGTGATGGCTGAGCCCTGGCTCTAATTGCAGCGTGTAGGCAGTGCAAGCCTGTGGTGGGGAAGGCAGAAGGAATGGGCTGAGCTCCCCATTGCTCCTTCAAGAGCCAAAAAAACCCCTGGTGGGTCTGGGATGTTTGAGGAACTTTTATTCTTCTCTCTCTCTCTCTCTCTCATTTCAGTGGGATGCAGCACCTCTAAAAATCCCTATGTGTGTTGTAGCACTGTCATATGTTCATTACTGATGCTACCTGCTGATGTGCCTGGAATTTCTCCTATTTATGCTAGGAGTGAGTGGGGAGCTTGGTTAAGAGACAAAAATTTTCCTGATTTGCTGAGTTTTTATTTTTAAAGGACTTGAACTAAGTAACCTTTTCCTGCAGCTCACAAAGCTGCCTGGAAGTTACCTGATCTAGTTTCAAATCCACCGCTGATCCTGCTGGGATTTGAACCAGTAATTTGAAGAAAAGCTTTCTGCTGCTTTTCTTAGGTGTGCTCTGCTTTCCACCACCAGGCATCTTGTTGGGTGACCCGTGATGATGAGGCAGAATGGGCAGGAGGTGCAGGTTGACTTCTGCAGAGGGAGAGAGGGAATTGCTGCCAGTTCCAGCCGGTAAGGAACAATGGCTTTTGGGCTGGGCATGGCAGAGGTGGAAGAGTTGCTGCTGTTACAGCTCCAGCCAGGTGTCTCCTGTCTTCAAATTGATGTCCACCACACCTGAAGCTGTATTGTCCATAATAAATGCCTGGTCCAGGGGAAGGTGTCCCTGCCCATGGCAGGGGGTGGAATGAGATGTGTTTTAAGGCCCCTTCCAACACAAACCGTTCTGGGATTCTCTGAAATGGAAAACTCAGGCACAGAGGCAACTGAGAGGAGTCACTCAAGGCTGCTGTAAAGCCAGGCAGGTAGCAGAGTCCATTACAGACCTTGTCTTAACTCTGTGCTAGTTAGAGCTTTAACCAGCACATCTTCCAAATCTGTTCCCCTCACTTGGTACCTTCATTTCCATCACACCAATAGCACCTCAGGTGGAGGTTTGGGGAAGGTCCAGGGAAGTGGCAATTATTGAAGAAAATTGCCACTGCTGGTCCTAGCAGGCCTGGGAAACCCTCTGAAGTGCTGCCAAGACCCACAGCAGGCTCCCAGTTTAGTGCATAGCTCCTCTCCTCCCCAGGCTGAATGTTTACATCTTCACCCTGAGTTGGCAGATGAGCAGTTCAGATCTGCCCCTAAATTCTGAGGGTCTTGGATTCCACCACCAGGTTTTGGGAGGGAATCAAAACACCCTCCTGTCCAGCAGGTGTGGGCCACCAGCCTGATTAGACCATGTGTGCCAGGATCCTACTCTGCTCCTGGACAGCAGCAGATGGTTGAATAAACATAACAGGAAAAAGTTTGAGGATGTTTGCATTCAAATTCACTCTGTTCTCCCTCTTGGATGAGGCTGTTTGCTAATTAAAAGGTGAGGAGAAGCAAAATCGAAGCAGAACCAGAGAAGGGGTGACTGTGCCCAGATGCTGAGTGGTTTTTCGTCACCTGTGATCAGGCACAGAGAGGGGAGAGACGGGCCTTACGTGGTGAAAGAGCGGCCTTGGCGCTCACCCTGGCACGCAGGGAGCGTCCCCGGGGGAGAGGAACTGGTTAAAGCCGTGTCGGGGGGTGTAGCAGCGGGATGCTGAGCGCGGGTGGTGAAGGATTGGTGGGCTGTAATGATGCAGAGGGGCTGTATGGAAATGCCCACCAGGCCCGGGCGGCGGCCGCGGCGCAGACGGGGGGGACGCGGCACCGAGAGGCGGAGGGAGCGTTATTGATGCGCTCGCCTCGGGGAGGGAAGCGGATAATGGATGTGGGATGCTGGCCGTGCTTTGTCATCAAACGAGGGGCCTGAAAGATGGTGCACTGNAACCAAGAGGGCACTACCCTCCCCTCTCCTCTTCCTCCCTTCCCCCAGGCCTGAACTCGAGGAAATCAGGTTTCCTGCTCTGTGAGGCTTCATCTTGGAAAGGCCTCTTGCTTTTCATTCCCCCCCGCACCCACCGTACCGGTGATAGATTATGTGTATGCATACAAATACTTAAGTTTTATTTCTACGGTACTATAGGTAAGAATAGTGCTTCATAAACAAATAAAAAGGTCAGTCCCTGCTTTGAGATTGCCATAACACAGCAAGGGATGGCAAATAAGGGGTTTTATTACATCTCACCTGTATTTAGGCAAATCAAACAATTGCATTTTTTACAACCCTGCGTAATGGCCTGATGCAACCAAATGAGACCTCTCTCCCGGGGAGTTTAAGCAGCATATTAGCTTTATCACTTGATGACCCATAAAATGCTTGTGCACCCCTTAGTGATTACCTGACTTACTCAGCACAGCTTGGCAGGGAGGATATTTAAACATTCTTTGCATTATCAGTTTCACAATGTCATGGTTCTAGTCGTCAGCATTTCAAAGGAAGTGGCTTTCCTCTTCATCTTTATATGGGGTATTAGACCAAGGAAAAGGGGGTTGGGAAGAGAAAAATAAGGTTCCTCCATATCTTGGAGGTGGAACTAGAATTTAGGGCACCTTGTCTTCCTGCCTTGTCTCCTCAGATGGTATTTCACTGTATGAATAACTTTGTAGTTGTGAACCTCGTGGAGTATTGGACAGGGCAAATGGATATTTCCTCTCCCGTGAAGTGGCTGCGATTTGGTGTGTGCTGCAGAGTGGCGTTAAGATGCACAGGAGAAAAGAGGTGGCAGTAAATCCTGCACATCCTCCCTGCAGGCTGCACATGGCAGGAGAGCCCCAGCTCGTGGGCTGGTTTTTCTGGGCTGCAGAGCTCCCCACTCACCTTTGCACGCTGCAGCCAGATTTTGTTGTGTTTGTCATCACCTCTTCACCAATTATCTCTAAGCACAAGGTGCCACAACATCATGTTCATGTCCCATGGTATCTCGACTAAGGTTCCTCTGCAGAAATGCCAGGTTTGGGGCTGCTCCCAGGTAAGGGATGTCCGCAGCAGGAGCAGATGCTGAGCAAACCCTCACCAGCACCCCACTGAGTCACCTCTCATTAAAAACAAGAAATGGTGCTTTTCTGCAGCTGACAAAGAAATTTGCAGTTAAAGAAGCTCTTTGGATTGGCATTAGAAGGAGCATTTCAAAGTACTTATGATCAAACATCTCCTCTGCTCCATTTGGGGTGTTTTCTCCTTCCTTGTGAATAACTCCCAAGTAAAGGGTATAAATGATGACAGCACCGGTATTTGCCTGTAATTTCCCTACACTACAGCTGGGAATGTGGGGAAAAGTGATGCAAAAGGAATGTGCTCCAGAGCAGTTTTTGACAGAACAACAATAACCTTGGAGGAATGAGATCCAAAAACTGGGCCTTGGGACAAGAGCTTGTAATGACAATGCTTCTGAACATGTCTGTTTTGGGGAGTTGTTTTGTGTGTAAATCAGGTCAGAGAAAAGTTTTGGTATTGTTGGGGGGGGGTTTTGTGGGTTTTTTTTTTTTTCATTTTGTCAAAAACTTCAAGAAATCAGAAAATTTCGGCATTCACATTTTGCCAAATTTAGATAAAAAACAAAAATACAAGCAAATATTTTGGTACCTTTTCATACAAACTCAGCTGGTTATTTAATTGCAAAAAACTCCTAAATTTAAATTTAAATCTGCTGAAGACATGAAAAGAAATACAGCTTGAGATGAAGTAAAATTTCTTGACATGAGATATTTCAGTGTTTTAAAAAGTTTTTCTATTTCATTATAAAAAAAAATATTTTTGCAGTTAGTATAAGAAATACTTAGTCTTTACCAAAAGTGCACTTCTCCTGGGAAATGTCTTCTAAGGATAAACTTCTGGACTGCTCTGATTTTTAGGTGGGAACCTAGGGAGTTATTTATCCTGGCTTTGGGTTTCTTAAAGATAATTTCCCACTGATTTTGTGGCCCAGAGTTCCCCCCTAGTTTGGCTCAGCCACCACACTTGCACGGACCACAACTGGTTACAACCTGAGGTCATGACTTCAATCTGCCAGCCCCATAGAGCCGTTCTGGGTAGCCCTGAGGCATCTGGATACCTGTGCTTGGGAATTTTAGTCCCACCTGCTTTGCAATGTGGCTTTGTACAACCTCTCTTGGCTGGAGGATGTGCTGAGACTCACTGAGCTCCGTCCAGCTGATGTATATCACTGGAGAGTGGATGGGATGTCTGAGCAGCAAGGCTGCTCACAGCTCCTACAGCATGTTGCCAATGGGCCCAAATGTCACCAAACATCAGCAGACTTGTAGCTGAGCCCAAAATCGCACCATCTTTGGGCTGCAAAGGAGGTTAATAGTGAAATCTCTGCTGTTGGCCTCACTCACAGTGTCTCCATCTGCCAACGGCCTGAGGAACATCTAAGAGTAACCTTCCAGGTTTCTGTGGAAAATTTTGCGGTGATGAGGTGAGATTTTTTTATCTTAAAAAATTCTGAAATTGCACAGACCTCCATATTCCTACTGATCCTGTTTCATCAATCACACTGAAACTTCTCTAGTCTCAGTGGGAATTCAGTGAGCAGATATCACAAAGGGTTTGTGCGGTACGGTGGTGGATCATCTCCCCTGAAGAATGCACACTGAACATATCAATGGCAGGATTTACTCCCAAGAGATAGACCCTGGGCCTTAGTTGTAGACCACTGTCCCATCCATCACCTTGTCACTGGTTCCAGCACTGGTTTGATGTCAGATGGCTGTGCAGGGAGCAGAGCTTGGTAACCAGAGCAGGAGAGAGCTTTGAGGTTCTGTCACCAACTAGGTGGAGTCACCTCAGGCAAGCCACTGGCTCCAGGGTCACCAAAACTACATTGGCTCTTCAAACTCTTTGATGCACTTGGGAGATTGTGGGGGTTTTGGAGGATTTTGACTCTTTGCTGGTGTCACTTTGGTCAGGGTGTGCTTCCCTTTCAGCCCCTGAGGTTCAGTGCACTGGAGGGAGAAGAGGTGGAAAGGCTGCAGGGTTTCACACAGGAGCAATGAGAGAAGGTGTCACTCGGTGGTATCCATGGTGGCATTGGGGTTCTGCTGTCCTTTGGAGCAATGTGTCTTGGGGCAGCTGTGGGAAAGGGATCTGTACTGAAAGCCAGGCATGTGATGGGGAGCCCATTTTACTGGGAGGTGTCCTGCAGGTGAGAAGGAGGGGAGCTGTCAGCTGCTGCTTCCATCTATAGTGACTGGTTTCTCAAAATCCTATCTGATGTGGAAGGAGGTCATCTTTTTTCTGACTTTACTTGGTAGACAGCTGGACCAGATGATCACTGTAGGTTCCTTCCAAATCAGAGTCACCACTGCTGGAGGTGATGAAAGAAGAACTGGACAGGGTACTTATTGCCAAAATCTGGTTGACAAGGTGGTGATCAGTCAGAGATTGAACTCAGTGATATTGGAGGTCTTTTCCAGCCTAAATGATTCTGTGATTCTATTACTATTAGATTTGACACTATCTATAATTTAGTATCTACTAAATTAATGTTAAGTAAGCCCATCTCTCTGTCCTAAATTTGCCTTTTCTGGAAAGCCTTTGAAGGGCTGAAGACTGCTATCTGCGAGTCACCAACTGGAAAATAATCATAGAATATCCTGAGCTGAAAGGGCCCATCAAGCTCATTGAGTACAACTCCTGCCCCTGCACAGACACCCCAACAATCCCACCCTCTGCCTGAGAGTTTTGCCCAAATCATCCTGGAGCTCTGTCAGCCTTGGGGCTGTGACCATTCCCCACAGAGGTAGATGGTATTGACCCATTTATAATTTGTTTACAATAACCCACATTCTCTTCTCCTGTGCACCAAAGGCTGAGGCTTCCATGCCTTTTCCCATTTATTGCTGCTCCACCAGAAATGACTATCACCTTAGAAATTACTTATGTCATTTTTTCAGCTTGCTTTTGGATGTCAAACCAAGCAACAATCCAGGAATCTGAGATAAATGCATCAATTTAAGCAATTTTTTTTTTTTTTGTTAGTCTTTGTAATACAACTTCACCCAAGTGCTTCCTAAATCAGGACTCTGCTTTGGATTTGACAATTCTTTGATGATTTCTGAGACTTAGAGCAAATAATGCAGCTGGCTGCTGAGGGGATCTGCTGTGGGGGCTAGTTTTGTGGAAACAAATTCCTAACTATTCTGGTCTATAAATCCTGAGCCTAACACCATGAGGCTTTCATCAGTGAATTCACTCCCAGCATATTGGCATTTTAAGTTTATGACAATCCCATTTAACCTTCTATATTGATTGCAGGTTTGGGTATATACAAAGGAGCCTTTTTCAAGGGGAATTTGGATTCCACTGGAGTAGAAGGAAAGCCCCAGATCACATCAACGCACTTTGATACTTAATTGGCAATCCAGGGATAGTGTAACTTCAATTAAAGTGAAGTCATCCCGCATACCTGTCTGCTGGCCTGAGTTCCTGCATGAACATGACGATGTTTGATAATGAGCATGGAGTGCACACAGTGCAACAGCCCAAGGTAACAAGTGTCCCTAAGACACGAGGTATTAAGTCTCCTCAAGGCACCCTTTCCTTTTTATTTTTATTTTTTTTTTTCCTTTTTGTTATTATTTTCATTATTTCTTTCCCCCCTGTAGTGGCTTTACCCACCTGTAATTGCAACAGAAAGAGGCAGCCAGGAGATATTTCTTTGCAGACCAGACAGTGGTTGTGTTATTATGGTGTATTATGTTACTTTCTATTAGACCAAAAACTTTTCATCTCTAACCCTAGGAGGTGACCTACAGTAAATACAGTGTCGTATTTAGCTTTTGTAAATAGCTTAGCTCTCATGAATGTTTTATAGTGGGGTAAATATCACATTCTCTCCACTTATTTACATCCGCACAGCATCACAGAAGACTTGTTGGTATTAAATATTAATTGTAAGCTTTAGTGAATCTATGCTTTTGTCAAGAGTGCACTGGGCCACACATCTTTTTTGGCCTCACACATTGAGAAACCGCAGGATCTTCTGCAGAAAGAACTGGAAGTGCATTATCAGTGTTTTTAACCAAACCGGCCCCAGCTTGACGGCTGCAGCTTGCACTCCTTTTTGCCCAGCTGGGAGGAGGGAGAGAAGTCACAGGCAAAGGTGTACGTGGCTGACCCAACACTTTGGCCTTGGTTTCTGTGTCTCTGGCATTTCAGGGCAAGTCCCTGTGGAAGGATTTTGGAGATTTATGAAGGCCAGAATGGATCAGCCAGTCTGGCTTGCTCTGTATCTCTGTCCAGTGACCTTCTTGATTGAGCCAAGAACTCGTGTCTGCCTGAAGTATATCTTACTGGGAAGCAACCACACTTTTGGCTGGAAGACATCAATCAGTGGTGAATCCACCATGTCCCTTGGTACACTGCTATTACTTGATGCATTGTTAATTAATTTTAGGATTACCAGTGATTTCTAATGCCATGCTGTGATTTTCCTGTTTTCTTGCTTCTAGACATGGATTTTTGCTGTGCCTTTCCTGGTAGATTTGCAGATCTTGTCGTGTATCTTGTGCTTTTCTCCTGTCAAGGGCAAGTTCTTGATGTCTTGATGGAGGGTAATAATTCCTCTCTCACTCTGGGTATGCCTAATGCATGGAGAACTTGCTCTGTCTGTTTCAAATTGTCCATGGCATTTTTTTCTATCTCAGTCAATTCTTGCATCTCATCTCATTTAGGGCTGGGGGATGTACTCAATACTCCAGGATCAGTCTCTCCTTTGTGCATAAATCAGCATTGAGTCTTCCTCCAGAGTGACCATGATCCATTACAAGTTTTGGTTTCAAAGATTTTTAATCCAACCCAGACTTGTTCATAGATAGTATTTTGAGAAACTGCTCGAGAGTGAGATCTACCTTCAAACATGAGCAAGACCCTGAGATGTGCTATTTTTGCTGTCTATGAACACAGCTTGTGCTTTCCTCTCAAACTGCAGAATGACTTTTCTCAGGCGATGACCATGGGTTATTGATGACCCACGTGATCTATACACCCAAATAAATTTGCACCAAGGTGTCATTTCAGACATGTAATTAGGAACAGAGATGTCAGCATCTGTGTTGTGGCTTCAGTAACATCTCAGCAACCTAGCACTGATTTATTTCGTGTTCACCCATATTGGTGTGTCTCTGTTGCTTCCCCTTGGGTCTTTGCTGAATTATACAAATGTGGGGGAGCAGAAAACAGGAAAATTGGTTAAAGACCAGCAGAGGAGTCAAAGGTCGATATCTTTGAAATATTCTTTTTAAAAATATTCCTCCAGAACGTTTCATCTGAAGGATGAATTCTTTCTTTTTCCATCTGTTGCTAGTGCTGGTTGGGGTCATTGTTTACCTTCTGGCTGGTATTGGAAAGGTGGTTACTTAGACATGGAGGAAAGGAAGAGTGATGGAGTTTAACAGCGTTGGTCTTACACAGAAGGCTCATTCTGCACTTAAACCCCTCCTTTCCCCATGAATACCTTATTTAAATGGTTGGTACATAATTTTTTAATGAGATGTTCCCTAATCCAGCCGACCAAAGACTAGGAAAACTGTGACTACACAAGAGGGACAAAAAGCTCCTGTTTTTTTGTTGGATGTTTGATTTTATGATTCGTTGACTTTGGGGGCCTTTCCTTTGGCAAGAAATGCCTAGTCTGCCCCACCTGCCCCCAACCCATTACAATGATTGCAGGAACCAGAGCAGTTGCTAGTGCAGGCTGGAGTTTGTCAAGTGACTCTAAGCCCAGAGTACCAGCCTCATTATTTTTAACCAATGCTAATCAAGTTTTGAAGCATCCATTATGCCCTGGTCCAGGGGCAAACTAAACTACATTACAAAACACTTAAGCCCTGCAAAAAATTTCCTGACCTCTGAAATCTCTTATGACCTAGTTGCAGCTTCACAATGTCTAGCACTAATCTCTCCATTAAAGCCTTTTCACCTATTTCCTAAACTGCTGCACAATGTATGTATTTAGACAAAAGCAGCAGCTTTCAGAGCCATTAAAGGCTCAAGCCCAAAGTAAAGATGATTTTCTTATGGCTGAGGATGTCTGACAGCCTCGGGGGGTTGGACAGCACCATGTTCTTCAGCTGACCCTTATTTAAGACAACCTGTGAGTGTCAGGATTACAATGCTAAGATTACTGTGGTATTTAAATATTATGTTATTAGTCAAATACTGGCATGTATAAACCCAAGATAATTTGGTGGGAGAGAGGATTGGGGAAGGGGGGAATTCACTGTCAAGGCTCAGATTTAAGCTGTTAGATTCAGCTCACAACTGAGTCTTTAAAAATATGTTTTTCCCCACTTATAAACTGCTATTTATATTTACTGCAACTTAAACCATTCCTCTCAAGTCTGGTGATCCTGATTTCTTTTAATTCCCTTATTGCCTTTTTAAGGGAATCAAGTGTGTTTCATTGGTTGGAGTGTGTATTAAATCTTCCTCTTCACTTGAAGGGAAAGGGAACCTGCAACCTGTGTTACTCTCCACAATTTTTAAACTCCTGAAACTCTCAAACTCTTACAAATAACAGTCAAGAGCAGTCAGGGCTTATCCCTCCTGAGGAAGAGCACACCTGTCAGCTGAGCAGAGGGCTTACTTTGCTGTGAATAAGTAGGAAGAAAACCAAGTAAAGAGTCTCTTCCAGACCCACCCAGATCCTTCAGCCTTTCCACAGGCAGAGCAAGGGCCCATCTGAGGTCAGAGGTGTTGTCCTTACGGTTTTGTTTCTCCCCATCAGATGGGCAGAGTGACAGGCCCAGCTCCCAGCAGCCCAGTCATCAATGTCAGAATGTGGATGGGATGACTTCCACTGTGACACATGTACAGATCACCTGCTTTGCAAAATAGCTTTGCAAGAAATCGTGATCCCATTTGTTCTGCAGGCTCTTGAAATCACGAGCCTGTGGGGAATGGGGCCTGCTGGCTCTGTACCACCTTTCCCTGTGGGGAAGCAGGACCCACCAAAACCCCTTGCAAGCCTCATTTCAGTTCTTCTTTTACCTTTGAAACCACCCTTAGGGGTCACCCTAGTTTGGATGCATCATCTCTAGGACCCTTGGGCTCCTCCTCTGAAAATAAGAATTCAGAGCCCCTCAAGACCTGGTGCAAAATGCAAGGACCAGAGCAAGTTATCTTGGAGCAGCAAAAGGGCAGAAAGGAGTTCCCAGGGAAGCCGCTGGCAGTGCCTGCACTGCCTGAGATTGTGCCATTTGCCTTCTCTTATTCTCCTGCTCTTTATTGGAGTTATTTTAGTTGTCATTCTTCACAGTGCTGTGGTCTCAGGATCCAGTTAAGCAAAACCCACATTATCCACACTACCTAACAGTGTGACATCTGTGAATGGCTTTCTAATTACTCAAATAAATCAGCATGATTGGAAATTCTTGAGATTTTATTGGGAAGGAAATTTATAGTAATTAAACCAAATTAATTTTGGATTTCTGTTAATCCAAAGAAGGTTTTGGAAGCTTTGGGTTAGATCTGCATTTTCTCCAGCAAGTGATGTGGATGAAAGAATGAGAAATTAATTGATTTTGGACAATAAGATAATGATAATAGGAGAATCTTTCAAATGAGTTTGCTATGCATCTTTCATCAATTGCAGAGTGTCTTTTCTGGCATCTAAAAATATCGTTTGAGGCTTTTACTAAAGATTCAAACAGACTGAAAGGAACCTTTTTTAATCAAAATAAAGAACCCTTTTTAATTACTCAGACTCCTTCACAGTTGGAGGTAATAATTGTCTTATGTTCTTAAGTAGTGCTGTTATTAGCCTGCCCTGGGGCTCTTCTATTTTACAGAAGTTGGCATTGCTCTCTGTTGAATGCCAGGATAGAGTGTGTATCAGCTGAAATATTTCTATGCCTTTGATGCTGGGAGTGATGCAGATTGAACTCAGCCTGTCCCTCCAGTGCTGCCAGTCCCAAAATGCCTGCACACACCAACAGGAGCCAGTCCTAAACACCAAGGGATGCCAAACCCATGTTCTGCAGAAAATTATGTTTTCAGGTCCACCTGTAAAACCATCATCTTTGTTTTTTCATAGGCACTTTGTAAATGGGGTTGTTTTGAGGGTTTTCTTTTGGCTTGGGGTGGGGATGTTTGGCTAGTGAACAAATACTTTTCCTCTCTAGTTTTTTGCCTTGCATTTTAAACCTTTCCTCCAAGGCTGATGGAGGGGGAAGGAGAGCTCTGTAACTGCACAGGTGGAGGTTTGCAGTCTGTTCTGCAGGATTATCAGCATGGGAGTTGACATTTTTTTTGGGGGGGAACAGGATTCATGGGACCAGGGATTGCTGTTTTTCATGAAGACCTGCTCAATGCTCACTAGAAATCCAACTGTTAATAACTGACATAAAATTAACTGCTCTGGGTAGAGTACTGCAGACCCTGAGAAAGGATTTTGAATATTTATGCAGATTTGTGTATTCTTCATGTTCCTGGCCATGGACACTGCTTCTGGGTCTCTTTACTTTTTGTCAAAACACTTTTAAGTGGATACTTTTGTTGCCTCTTTTTTTTT
>VZTR01021394.1:209101-240578 GCA_013400775.1 Chaetops frenatus | reverse complement strand
TTTTTTTTTTTTTTTTTCTTTTTTGTGGCTTCTTCCAATGCTGAGCAGCACTGTGTTTTCAGTTGCAATGGATGTTAGTGAGAGCAGAATTAGCCAGAAGGCCTTTTGACTTATCACACACCAAAACACAGAATATAGGGGTAATATTGGTGGACTAATATTCTGTCACTTGCGCAGCTGCAATATTTTTATTCAGTAGTATTCTTAACCAAGCACACCATCCCTTTCTTCTGTAGGTGTAAAATTGAGGTGAAAAACCATGAGGCTCACCCCAAACTGCTGAAAGAACAGGTTGGAGGTAGAACAGAGGCCTCCTGAGCCCCATGTCACCACTGTCACCCTACCAGATGTTCAGTTCAACACCTCCTGCCTGATTCAGCCTGTCTCCTTCACTCTGCCTTAAAACCACGCAATAATTTTGGCTGGAAGGAACTCAGTGTGTTTAACTGCTGTGAGAGGGGAAGAACACAAGTCCAGAAAAGTAAGTTCTAGTTCACCACATAGAGCAAGACCCATGATTATAAGAAAGTCTACAGAGAGAGGGAGAGAGAAAAGAAAGAAAAAAGAGCATGAAGATGTGTCTGCAGAAGCCATGCGGTTTGGCCCAGTTACTCAGCGAGGGAGTGTGGTAAAGTATGACTAAATCAGCTGCATCAGAGCATCTTCTGAGGCCATGGACCTTGAGATGGGTTTGGTTGAGGGCCAATATCTTCAGATTAACAATTGTTGACTGTCTTTGATGGGGAGCTGGTTGCACTGGCAGGATGAAATGGTGATGTTTCCATGTTTCCCATCAAAAGCCAAGGAAAGCCTTGTTCCATACTAGTGGAAATAAGAAACCGGTTTGGATATTTTGTTTTGGGAGGTATCTCAAACTTGATGTGCACCAGGAGCTGGTGTAGCTGCTGCACAGCCAAGCTAAGGTCTTCCACTGAGGCAACTTTATGGGCTTGAAATGCTTTCAGTAAATCGAGGCAAGGTCTGGGTGAAAACCCAGGAGACCAAGAGTTAAGCTGCTTTCATGTTCCAGGTACTTTCCACTAAAGAAGCCCCATATCAGAGAGCTGTATCTTTCTGAATGTGAGTTTAGACTGCTTTTGTGGTAATGCCTTTATATTGTGATTGTGAAAAGCTTTTTTTAAAGAGGAAGATAAATCTTACCCAAATCTGATAATCATTTTAAAAAATCTCTGCTCTGAGATTTATGTAGCTTTTTTTCCACCCCCTCCCCCTGGCTAAAGAGAAAAAAAAAAAAAGAAAAAAAAAAGAAATAAAAAGGAAAAAACAACAACCCTACTGCATCAAAGACAGAAATAATGGCTTGTAAGTACTTAAAAGCTTATGGATAGGAAACTTAAAAAACTGGTCGGATTCAAACCAAATCCTATCAGATTTTCTTGGTTCTCATAAACCTTTAATCAGCTCCCGTGGGGCATTTTTACTAACCATAAAACATGTGATTAGAAGACACATGAACTACTGGAATTATGACAGCGAGATGGGCTCTGACTTTAGCCCGACTTAAGGATGGGCGTGCAAGGAGCCATGGCAGAGATCTGCCCCAGGAGGGAACACACCATGCTGCCATCATGGGAAGCCACACCGGTGTCAGGACCCTCACCCACCCTGTCTCAGCCCTGGAAGAGCCTTTCAGAGCCCAGGCATCCTCCCTGAGGGAGTCTTGGTGCTCTAAGGGGCGCTGGTACCCTACTGCTCCGAGTGGGCCACGGGAATGGGATGACCCACAAAGGAAAACAGCTCAGTGCTTGCAGCAGAGGGCTGGGATGATCCCCATGGTAGGAAGGAAAATGTGATGCTTTTACCAACCCTTTCTCTAAGATGATGAATGGCTGGCAAGTGCAAAGTGTGACCCAGGGGTGCCTGGTGTCATCCTGCCCCATCCAGGCCCAGCCTATGAGCTTGACCCAGCTGCTTTCCATCTCAGGGTTTGGGTGGTTTAAAAGACCAGTTTTCTGGGGCATGAATTCCCTCCTATGAGTTAAGGCTTTGGAGCTGAGTGCAATTTAGTCAGGATCCCTGGGTGCTTTTGTCTGATCTATACCTGCTGGGGCACAGTCACTGAGACAGGAGAGATTTTGAATTAGAGTCTCAGAATCACAGAAGGGTTTGGGTTCAAAGGGTCTTAAATCTCCTCACATTCCATACACCCTGCCATGGGCCTTCCACTAGACCAAGTTGCTCAAAGGAGGCTGCAAATGTCTCCTTGTTTCCTTTATGGGGGAAGAGAAATATTTCATAATTTATTTGCAAAGGTCCCATGCATCTGTAGGATAGAAATATGCTGTAAACAGCATAGAAATCACCAGTATGGTAAATATAATTTGTCATTCTTCTGTGTTAGGTGTTATTGACAAATGTGAGGATTTCTATTTCTGTCATTCAAAAGCAGCCTTATTTGGAAAAAAAACCCCAGTGTCTAGATAGAGATGAAAAGGTCTTTTTAGGATGTTAGCGTATAGGCAAAGTTGCATGTCCTGTCTTTTTACCCTGGTGAATGTGCAAGGCTGCCATTTTAAAGGACAAATGGTTTTAGTATGTACAGACCTGTGTGTCTTGTTGGGTAATTTCAGATTAGGGAAAACTGCTGATCTTTTAACTGATACCATTGCATGTTAAAAATCACCCCACAAAGTAAATTTGCTCTTTATATGTAGATATGATAAAGATTCCACTTAAATAAAAAGAGCTGACATTATATCTCCATTAGGATAAAAGCAAGTAACTTGAGTCTATTACCAAAACCTAACTTAACATAATTGCTTGAGCACACCCTGCAAAAATAATTCCAGGAATTCTGTATGTGTGACACTATTTTACTAAGCTGCTGGGGGACTGCATGCATAACTTAGGTCATCTGCTCTGGTCTTCTCCAAACTCTGTAGGAATTTTCTCGAGTGTATCTGGGAGGACTATATCAGCTTGTGTTACACCAGCTACTGCAGCACTCTTTGCTGTAAGATAAATTTGCAATTCCTAATGCTGTAATATCTGCAGGAGGATTATTGTGTGTTAATGTGATTGGACTGTACAGTGGCTGGAACAATATGGAAATGATGGAAGAGCCTGGGTACTGTGAATTACAAAATGCAGAATCACTGGTACAAGTGAAGTCCTGGTAAAACAACAGACTCTATAAATGTTACTCAGAGCAAGGGTGAAACTGGAAGAACAAAGTTCATATCCAGAACAAGGTTCAGCTCAAAATCTTCCCTGTGTTGGCTTCTGGGAGTTTGGTTTGGCCAGGTAGAAGGGGCATGGTGGCCACCAGCTGGGTCCAGTTCCCCTGAGAGGAGGTGGATGCCCCATCCCTGGAAATATTCAACATCAGGTGGATGGTGCTCTGAGCAACCTGCTCTAGTGGAAGGTGTCCCTGCAGGGGGTTGGAACTAAGTGACCTTTAAGGTTGCCTTCCAACCCAAACCATTCCATGATTCTGGGGGTCAGGCAGAGTTTAGGAGGTGTTTGGACCCTTCCCGTGATGGGACCCTTTGATGTCGCAGGGCTGAGACCCCCTTGAGCGAAAGGTGGCACAGCAGTCTGCAGAATATCCCTCAGCTCTGGGGCACCCATTGTGCATGCCAGGAGGCAGCAGGTTGTCCTTCACCAGCCCCTCACCCCATGTGGCCCAGCTTTCACCACGGGGACGTGAGATGTGGGACATCAGCCTGAGTGGTTTTGTGAGACCTGGGGTCAATCCTCAGATCCTCAGCCCTCCTTTATTTTATTTTTTTTCCCTTGGTTTTACAGACATTTCCTTGCAGTGTTGATCTCTCACCACTGCATGGGAACCATCTGGGGAGATGGAAGCAGTGGCCATTTGTTCAATGTCCAGGTCACTGGGGAATGTGCCATTCTCTGCTCAGGGTGAGTGATTGCCTTCAACCTGGCACCACTTTGGAGAGCTGCTTGGACATGGTCCCTCTCATCCAGGCAGGTAAGAGTGGAGCTGCACTGCTGGAATCCTCTGTAGAGGTGCTGTGGCCAGGCTGGAGCATCACCATCCAAGAAGTCTCCACAGATGTTTCAGGAAAAGTGCTGTGTCAGCCTGCCCTGCTATTCCCAGCACTCAGGAAATTTGGGGGATGCCCAGAGAATGCAGCCCAGTTCTACAGGAACCTCCCAGGTAAGGAACAGGTCCTCCATTGGGACCCCAAAATAAAAGTGCATACTTTTTTCTGGGAAATTAGGGTGGAAAAGGTCCATTTCAGTGTATTTTTGTGCAGGCACGCTGCGATTGCTCACATGGAAATACTTAGGTCACTTGGACTGGAGTCTTCAACACGCAATGACTTTTAACAGGCAACATCTGACAGTACCAAAGCCCTTTGCAGCCCTGGGTGAAATTATGATAACAAGAGAAAAAAGCTATTACTGCCACCATGCTTTCATTATGCAAATGATATTAAGATAGGCTGTGCAGATCGCCTGTGGCTATGCTATAATCTCCATGCAGTGATTATAATGTGTCAAACTTAGTCATTTTGATTATGACATGTTAATTACATGCCATCCTCATGCAGACATGAATATTACTCGCAGTCAAACAAAACACAAATTGGGGGCATTGTTTTTTTGTTGTTGTTTTTGTTTCTCGTTCTTTTTTTTTTTTTTTTAATGTTGTTGTTGCTGGAAATTTTGATGATTAAATGGATTAAAAGATAAGGAGATCTGTAACATTTTAAACTCATTAAACATTGGCCAAGCCATCCCTGGTTGCCTGGGTGGAGTGGGGGGCTTCTATCACAAAAAAGAGTATGCAGTTTATTTTTGTGGTTTTTTGGGTTTTTATTGCCCCAGCAGGGTCGATGTTTAAAAAAATATATATTTTGTAAACTGTAGAGCCGTGTGGGGTCGAAGAACAATTGAGTTTTTAACTCTTCATGGGGTTTATAAGAAGAGGGTGCAGATGGCCAGGGTACCCCATTTCCAGCATGGTGCAGTGTCTATGGGACATTTTACTGTGGATGCTTCCCACGATCATCCTCAATTATCTTAATTTCAGAGGAATCTTTCTTTTTAATTAAATAATGTTCAAAAGTTTTCTGAGGACAAGCCCTTTTTTCTCCTCTGACAGATCCTGCTTAATCCTCCTCTAGGAAGAACACTTTTATTCCCTTATATTTCCCAGCAAAAACATTTTAAAGTGTTGCTATTTTGAATGTAGCTCACTGTAAAAAATAGTTTCAGGGGAGATAGTTGAATAAAATATTCCCCCATGATGAAATATGCCATTAAATATAGAAACAGATCAGATATCAGATCTTCCCACCGAGATTCCCCTGGATGAGGTATCTAGGTAAGAGGCTGAGTAACTGAGACACCTCAGTACGTAAGGAAGGGAAGAAAAAAAGAAAAGGCACCTCACAAGGGAGCAACACTTAACTAGACTTATAAATAGCTGGGATTGCAACTTGCCTGATTAATCTGGGGAAATAAGCCTCACTGAGAGCTTTCTGCAAATTCATCAGATTTCCTTATGTTAGCCTTCGCTAATGTTTAAAAATAAAATATTGACATCAAAGCTAAGGCTTTGGTTTAAGTAATTAAATGCTTTAAGTTACTGGTTCATTAAGAGGGATCTCTCCTAGTATTGTTTCCTCTGAGTTAGAAAAAAAGAAGAAAAAGAAAAAAAAAGGGATTATAGGAACCAAATAAAAATGTGCACAATAGACTTTTTTCTAGCTAAAATTTGTGTGATGGCAGGTGGGACAGGACTGAGAAGAGGGAGAGAGCCAAAGGACATCCAAACATCAAGGGACAAGCTTAAAATTTAGAATTGCTTCACCCAAAAATCAAATTCCATTTAAATTCCTTGTAAAAAAGTCATAATAGAACTGTTCTTTCTGGAGGGGCCAACATCACTTCAGGGATCTGCCATGGGTGTGATGAGCACAGCAGGGCTGATCTTGATTTTGGGTGCATTTTGGAGCATCTGCAGTGTAGATTGTGATCAATTACTGTGATCAATAATTTTCAACTTCATGCCATAGTCACCATTTTGGCAGCTCCGAGGTGAGTTGGCTCTTTGCTTTTTTTTTTTTTTAAGTGCAAAATAAATTTTAAATAAAATAAAAGGCACGCCCCTAAACATTGTTCCTTTACAGAGGGACATTTCAAGGCAAGTTTTACACAGGTTCTGCCCAGAGGGAAATTAAACTCTACATGTAAATGGAGATTACACACAAAGGAATCTATTACTTTCAATATTTCTCAGCAGGAGGGTTCAGAGTTATTTAAATAAGTTTAGATATTAAACCTAAAGTAGCCATTAAAGGAATGTGGATTTGTTTGCCTAGTTTTTATAGAAATCTTTTTTCCTTTTCCAGCTGACTGAAAAATCCATTGCTTGCATGATGGTGAATATTTTTAATGCATAAAAAAATCAAAGAACTTTCAATATGACACTTCGTTTGAATTTTTAAGCACCAAATTACAGAATACTTATTATAGTGAAATGTCTTCTTTAGGAGAGATTAAACTGCAAACATTTTCTTGACTTTTTTTCCCTTTTTCCATCTATTCTTTAGAAGAGAGCTAATATAAACACTGACATTAAACCATATTGGCTATGTAAGGCACTTTGATTGTCATTGAGATTATTTTAAAAGTTATTTAGGTCCCCACGTTACATCTTTGCAACTGCATGGAAAATGTTTCACCATGTTTCTCTTTGCGATATTTCTTTGGGGATTCATAAATATTGATTGTACCGTAAAAAATTGATGGAATCTTGAAACAGACTGCAGTCTTGGTAGCTGGGGAATTTACTCAATTTTTCTCAATAGCTGCAGTCTATAAAAAGAGGAGATTTTGCAAATTGTTTCTCACCTTGTCTTTTTAGTATTTAATAGCTCTCAATTCTGTAGCCTCCTGAACCATGCACCGGGTGCGTTTTCCATCAAAGCTGTATCAGGCCTATTCAAAGGGAATTAAAAGGCGAGGTGTGACCAAGGGGTTAAACTGCCTTCACGGCTGGCAAGCCTAACTTTCATTACTGGTGGCAGTGTAGAGCCATCCTACAGCTCCTTGTACTAAAACTTTCAGTAAAAAAACATTAAAAAATCCTTAAATGTTAATGGCTGCATGCAGAGGAAAAAAAAAAAAAAAAAACCCCAACCAATAAAAACACCCCCAAACAAACAAACAAATGCCCCTACCAAACAAATAAAAAAATCATCACCAAAACCTTACAGGGATTTCTTTCAGTTAAAAAAATTTTACCAAACAAACAAACAAACAAACAAAAACCAAACCAAACCAAACCAAAACAACAACAACAACAACAACAACAACAACAACAAACAAACAAAAACAAACAAACAAACAAAACAACAACAAAAAAAAAAACAAAAAAAAAAAAAAAAAAAAAAAAAAAAAAAAAAAAAAAAAAAAAAAAAAAAAAAAAAAAAAAAAAAAAAAAAACCACAAAAACCAAACCACCAAAAAAACCCCCACCCCTAAAAATACAGGCATTTCCCTGGATCCCTCAGCATCTAATTATTCAACATGGGATATTCTCCTTTTAATGTGGAAGAGTTTTAGCTCCATTCACCCAGGATTAGGCACAAGGGAGATGTCCTTGGCAATGCCCTGGGATGGAACCTGTGTCTAAACCCTGACATCCTCCATCCTGTCCCATTGTAGCACATCCAGGCCATCTTTGCTGGATCTCCTTTGACCAACACCTGGAATATTTTGGTAAATGCTGGGAGAGTTTGGTAAATGCTATAAAAGTGATCCATTTATTTCCCTCTTAACCTTCTTTTGGGGCTTTCTGTGCTCCTGTGTGACCCATGAGCTCTGTCAAGCTTGGAGGCAGCAATGACTTCTTGTTGGCTCAGTCCTGGCTGTGCTGGGTGAGGGTGATTCCCTCTTCCCCAGCTGTAAATACAGACTTCCCTTTGGATTATTATGCTTTTCCAAGGAGCATATTGACAGCAGGACTGGGCAGGTAGGATGGTGCACAGGGAGCAGTACCTTTGCTTTGCTCCTAGCTCACTTAATGGGCATCCCATGAATAAACAGGAATAAAAGGGACAGGTCTCTGTAACACTGGTGGGCTCTGCTTTCATTCAATCAGGCTGGAAGCAGCCATAGGATTTTTTGCAAGGTGATGCCTGAGTATGCTGTGAATGCCTGTTTTACTGGAAAGCTGCTCTGAAGGTCTGTCTGGGGTCAGATTTTTGTAAGGGTGCCAAAAAATGGGCTCAGTTGCTGGTCCAGGAGCCATCCTGCCCTCCTCTATCACTCCGTTAAGTCAAACCAGAGATCAGTGTGAGATCTGGAGACCAGATCACCAAAGGCAGAGAAAAAAATCACTGGTCTGTGGGCAAGAGTAGAGTAGAAATAACCAGCCCTTGTGTTGGAAGAAATAACTTAGAGAAGCATTTTCCAGCATGTGCTGGAAATTCTGCCCTCATGTATGGTTCCTATATATCAGCTTATATATAATATATATACATATACACACACACACACACACACACACATATATATGTATATATCTTACATTCTTACATATAATATATAAGAAATTGTCCTGCTGCTTGGAGAAAACACTGTAGTTATTCCAGAAGACCATAAATGTATCCTGTTAAAGTAGGCCTCAAGGTACCCGCAGGAATGATCTGCAAGCTGTCCATCAGGAGTCCATCCAGGTGTCCAGAACAAATGTCCCCAGGAAGTCTATCAGGAACATCTGAAGAAAACACTGGGAGAAAACGCTCTAATTATTCAAGAAGCTCATAAAACTCTCTTGTTTTTTTAAGTAGGCCTCCAGGTGTCTAGAAAATAAGATTCACAAGGCGTCCATGAGGAGTCATCCAGGTGTCCAGAAGCAATAATCTTCTCAAAGACCATTGGGTTTCCATGTACCTGGATTCCACCCCACTGTTACCTACTGCACTGGACTTTGAGCCAGTTCAACAAAACAAACATTTCCCATCTGGCAATGGATGCTTTTCCTCCTGGCTTCAAAACCCACTGGCCTCAATTCGCAAGACCCAAGGAGATTTTGATAAGGTTTAGCCAGGACATGCTCTGTAAAGAAAGCGGCCCTGCTAAGAGGGTTGCTGCTCCTGGGGGCTCTTTGCTGCTGCTTTTGGAGTGTATCATCCACTTACATTAACATTAATGGGGGCTCAGCGTGTGTGTACGAGCTGTGGAAAAAGCCTCCATCAGAGCTGGGCATGGTGTAGTAATGGGCGATGAGGCCTGGTTTATGTGCTCAGTGCTTTAAGGTTTCATTCCCCCAGACTGGAGTAGGAAACCCAAACAGCTTAGATGAGCTGCTGTTGGCTTCAGCCTGAGCAGGGTTTGCAGTGGGACTGTAATTGTGGGGTTATTGTGGCCAGCAAGGGCTCCTCTGTACACACCTGGACTGCACAAGGTTAGGCCCCATTTGTGGCCTTCCCATCTACTGCTCATCTCCTGCTGGCCTGGGACCTGATGTAAATCTCTTTGCAAAGCCACAAATGTAACTCCAGAACAGTTTGGGATTGGAAGGGGCCTTAAAGCTCATCTGATTCCAAACCCCTGTGCCACAGGCAGGGTCACCTGCTGGGTCAGGCTGGGCCAGGGTCCCTGACCAGCAGGACACACCAATGTCTTCACAGGAACTCATGACATTAAATCTGCTCATGCTATGCTGCTGTGCTTTAAAACTGACTTTCAGAAAGCCTGAAATTTAAGGCCAGGCGTTTAATACAATCAAGAAGTGAAGATGCAATGTTAGTGAAGGAAGGTGGGACAAGAGGGAGGGGGTGTTACTGCAGGGCTGTATAGCCCCTGTGTTTGACCTCAAGGTTCAACAAGGTGCTAATTCATCCTTGAGCCATGGGTTTGGCTGTGTCAGGGCATCAGGAGTGGACAGGCACAGTCCCAGGTGCCAGCTAGCCCAGGCAGGCAGGGGCTAGCTGGCACCTGATGGGCTGGTGACTGTGTGCTGCTCCTGCATAACCCCAAGGCAGAGGGAAAGAGCCTGAAACTGCTCGGAAAGGTTGTCCATGAATCATCACAGCAAAAAGTGCAAAAGCACCTCCTTGACTCCAAACCTGGCAGCAACCAACTTCTCAGGAGCAGGTACTTTATCAGCAAACAGCAGCAGCAATGGCCAGAACAAATCCTACCCCAAAGACATCCACATCTGGTAAGAAATGCAGAAGATGATACCCCAAAATGATGCAGAGCGTGAACACATGAGGTACCAGAGAACTGGGAACAGGTTACCTACAGTTACCTTAGAGAACCAACCCAAAATCCAGGAGAAATTGCTAAAATGCTGTATTATTTTCATAACTCTTGGGGTTTTTTGCAGAAATATTTATTGAGATTATTTATACATCATGTTATATTATTATTTTACATATTATGTTATTATTTATACTATGTTATTATTTATAGATATTATTAATATTTGGATGAGAGGAGCTAGCCTCAAGCTGTGCCAGGGGAGGTTCAGGATGGACGTCAGGAGGAATTTATTCGCAGAAACTATGATTACACACGGAAAGGGGCTGGCCAGGGAGGGGGTGGAGTCCTCACCACTGGAGGTGTCCAAGGAAGGACTGGAGGTGGCACTCAGTGCTCTGGGCTGGGTGACAAGGTGGGGATTGGCATACAGAACTTGTCTGCCAAAACAACTGCAAGGTGATGGGAATCACAAGAGTGATGTTGCTAACGGGGCAGCTCACCTTAAGGAAGTAAATGGAAAAAAGTGAAAGACTGTAAATATGGGGAATAGAGGAGGAAATTATTCATTGCGGCCTCTACAGGAATCTCCCTCAAATACAGATTAAAGAGGTTGGCCCTGGGGAGTAGGATGATTCCAGCAACTCCTGGAGGCACAAATGCAAGGTGAGTCATGAAGAGCAAAGTGCAGGCATGATGGTCCCCAAGGAGAACCCAAACTCATTGCTCCAGCCTTCCCATCCAGACTCAAGTCTCCTTCCAAGCTCTGGTAAAACCCCAGTAATCACTTCCTTCTCCACCCTGTCTTCTGCCAGGATTGGAGCAGAGATGCTGTATTTGCATGGCACAGCACCCTGCTTTGCTCTCCAGTTTTATGATGATAGGCACAAGCAAGATCTCCTCCTCCATTGTATCCACCCCCCTCTCAAGCTCAGTGATGAGGACAATCCTCAACATTTAACATTATGCTAATCCCTGCCTCACTTGGAACCTGGCCAGTTCATTTTCATGCTACACTGCTCATTTCCAGCTTTTAACGTAGTTTTAAAGTTGCATTAAATAAAGAATGGATGTAAAAATCAAATTAATTACTGGACACTCCATGCTACTTAATTTTAAAGCTCCCATTCCACCAGTATTTCTTGTAATCAGAACAAGCTGTGGAGTGCCAGGATGGCCGTATTGCTCTTAAATATGTTGATTAGAGAAAAAATATGAAATGAAGATAAGCACTGGAGCATTGATTTGCAATATTGTTTGGAGCTCTTATTTTTACTCTGCAGTTCACAGCTGAGGGAGCTGGGAAAGGGGCTGAGCCTGGAGAAAAGCAGGCTCAGGGGGGACCTTCTGGCTCTGCACAACTCCCTGCCAGGAGGGGACAGCCAGGGGAGGGTCAGGTTGGATACTGGGGAAAATTCCTTCATGGAAAGGGCTGTCCAGCCTTGGCACAGCTGCCCAGGGCAAGGGTGGAGTCCCCATCCCTGGGAGGGATTTCAAAGCTGTGTGGATGTGGCACTTGGGGACATGGGTCAGTGGTGGCCTTGGCAGTGCTGGGCAATGGTTGGACTTGATGGAATTAGACTACTTTTCTTATCTGAATGATTCTATAATATCGTTGTTAAGAGACAAAACAAAATCATCTT
Source organism: Chaetops frenatus (assembly GCA_013400775.1). Taxonomy (NCBI): domain Eukaryota; kingdom Metazoa; phylum Chordata; class Aves; order Passeriformes; family Picathartidae; genus Chaetops; species Chaetops frenatus. Next base: position 228,726 of record VZTR01021394.1, on the reverse strand, counting down.
GGACGACAGGTCCTAGGATTCCAAACACACTTGATGTAAAACTGAGCATTTCTCTGACTGCTAAATTGAGATGAATTGTAACACTCGAGCTCCTTTGGACAGACAGGTGCTATGACCTATTTTTTCAAGAACTTGTGGTATTTTAAAATTTTGTTTTGTTTTCTATGTTGCATGTTTAATCATCACAAAATTCAAGTACTATGTTTTTAAAGATAGGCAGACAGTCAGAATTTGCAAAAATTTGGGCGTGTTTCACTATATGTGTAACTTTCAAGGATGGCTGCATATTTTTGTTGGGTGAAGTGCCATAGATAATGTTGCTTGCCAAGTCACAGCCTTTTTTGTTTCCATTTAGCTCTGTTCTACAGCTAAATCTGGACATCAATCGTGATCGCCTCCCTTCTACTCTTAGAGAACACCTTCTTTTAGCCTTTTCTGTTTAAGCTACTTTGATCCTTGTGCTCCTATATGTCAATGTTATCTTATTTTATATATTTTTTTAAATTGCTGGGTTTGTGCTGAAGGTCTTTCTGCAGACCCTGCTGCCCACAGAGGTACAGTCAGAGAAGGTCTGTCCTGCAAATGTTATTTTTCTGTTCCATGGGCTTTCCACACTTAGCTGGGATGTGTAGGGACTGACCCTGCATCTGTACTCTCCTGTAAATAAAAAGCAGTTCGGTAATCCCAAAACATGCTGTCTTACAAACACCAAGCAGGGGGAGGATGCTTCAGCACTTCAAAGGAACCTGACAGCAAAGCATTCAACTGAGGCCTTTGAAAATAATGCAAACTTATTTTCATCATTATATTGTTATTGAATTATTTGTTAAAATGAATATTATTTGATTTATTTTCCTTGCAAGAAGGGGAAGTATCTAGAATTCAGGTTCTGATGGTTAAAAAGGACGAAGCAATGGCACAGAAGGGGTTACACCTGCACAGCTGTTCTTCATGGTGCAACTTCTTCCAGGACCCACACAAAAACTTATTAAGCGGCTGCCTGTCACCTCTCCTTAATAAATAAGAATCTCTTTTCAGCCTCTTTGTCTCCTTCACCTCTGGGGCCGGCGTCCTGTAAACACACTGCCAATTAAACCTCACGTCTAGCAAGGCCACAACTAATGAAAAGCAATAGAGAATTCACTGCCTTTTAATGAGGAAAACATTGCTTTTTACAGGGAACAATTTATTGGGCCAATTCCCCCCGTCCATCACCCTGGGGAACTGCTGCCTTTTTTACCCCCTGTTTGTTACTTTGTCAAGCGCGTGTAAAATTGCACGCTGAACACAGAGGTGAAGGCTCTGACTCAATTTATGGTGTGACATCTCTGATCTTGCTCCCTGGATCAGTAAGCGATCCTGGCAATGATATGCATGGAAATTAATTACTGTGCCCGCCAGCGGTACAGCAGGCCCCTGCCGTTGATAATAGATCAGTTTGCAGGAGTTTGTTAGAGGGGTGGCCCTGTCTGCTGCTGCTGTTTGCTGTCGCAGGCAGACAATGTCAGCTAAGTGCAAACCACCACAACATCATCACAGCCGTGGGAGGGGAGAGAGGGCACAGGGGCTGCCCCTGGAAAAGGCAAAGCAGNACACAGAAAGAAAAAAAAAAAAAAAAAAAAAAAAAAAAAAAAAAAAAAAAAAAAAAAAAAAAAAAAAAAAAAAAAAGAGAGAGAGAGAGAAACATGGGGATTCTGGCTTCATTTTGTTCTAAGAGCGAAGAGGAGGTGTTGTGTAAGAGTACTAGGATGTTTGAGGGAGGGGAAACTTCTACCAAGCCTACACTATTAAAGGGATATATATTTGAATGGGAAAAAAAAAAAAAGATGGATGGAGAGGCCAAATTGAAAATAAATAATACTGGGGATAAATTCTGAATAAAAACCTACAGGTCATATCAACCATGGTTGTAATATGTGTTAACTCTCTTAGCTTAACAGCCTTTTTTCCAAGGATTTGCAGTGTAAAATGCATTCACAGAATGATAGAATCATTGCATGGTTTGGGTTGGGAAAAACCTTAGGCATCACGTGGTTTCCAATCTAATATTTTGACTGTGCTGTTTTGTCTCCTCCTCTTGACCAGACCACTTTTTTTTTGCAGGTGGATGCAGAAGGTTTTACTTGGCTTAGCTCACCCGTGGCTCAGGACAAGAAGGGACACTCAGCACATCTTGGGGATGGCCAAGACACATCATCCTGCTGAGCTGTTTTTGGGGAAAGTGGGGAGAATTTTCCCAGAGCAGTTGCAGGAAACCCCTCCTCACTGAGCTGTTGGGCAGTGCAGTCCATGATGATCCTTGAATCCCTTCCCAGATCACTCTTCCACAGAAAGAGTGGTGAAACCAGCTGAGGTGAAAGAAGGGACAGTGGGTAGGGACAGGAACAAATCCCCAGTCCTGTCTCCTAACACCTCTACCTCCCCTGGAACTGCCATCTTCCTAATCTCATTTATTTTGGCTGTGGAAAAGGGGCACTGGTCACTTCCATGTCCTTCTGGGAGGGACACCTGGACACATGCAGGGCTTAGAAGGACACAGGCAAAGTGAACTCTACAAGAACTGTCATTGCATGCCTTCATAAAATCTTCCTGGCTAGGTCTTTTTGTCTGTTATTTGGCAGTTTTTATCATATTATTTCTCAACACTTTGGTGTATCTAGTGAGAGGTACTCTTCTATGCTTGGTCCTTGGACTTCTCAGATATTCATGGGCTTAATTTAAAATTTCCTTTGTTTCTCACCACTTACTTCATGGTTTTGTACATTTTTAGGCAAAAAAGGCCTCCACGTTGTTTTTGGGACTAGACAAATAGGACATGATGCCCAGCTAAAACCCCAGCACTGGGGTACCAAGGCGAAAAGGGATGATGACACACTTGGTCCAAACACAGCAGATAAGTAATTATCCCAAAAGAATGGAGGACTCCAGCTCCAGCTGGTGGCTTTGGGGTCCCTATTCTCAAACCAGTCACAGTACTTGGGTTTTTTATAACAAGTATTTCCTGTTTGTGGCACCGATTTTCAGTTCACCCTCACTGAAACAGCCATATCATTCTCTAGTGGCAAGAAAGACATCTTAAAAATACATTTGTAAAAAACTGGGAAACCCAAAGAAATCGGTAGTAACAAATATCTTGGAAAAGGGGGCAGATGGAGAGGAAACAGGGATGCCCATTAGCTGGTTTCAATGCCTTGGACAGTGGAAGTTCTTGCTGATTCCACACCCCCACAGCTCTCGTGCTGTCATCCTCCACCCATTGCCACTTTGCTTTTGGTAGGGGAACATTTCAGAAAACAGCAGGTGATTCAAAGAACAAATCATACATTTGGACCTACCTGGGCATCTTCTTTGACCCAGTCAAAGTTTATGTTTGCATAAACATCAAAGAGCAAAGTTTGGTTCTTCCTATTTGCCCCCTGCTAACGAAATCTAGAAACTGCCTGAAATGTATAAAAAAGCACAAGAATATTTCAAAGCTCTGGGGGAAAAAAAAAAGGGAAGAGGGAGAGCTGTGAAAGATCATTTCTTTCCTAATGTGACTGTTAGATTTGGCTGGTTTAGCAATTAAACTTTTCCTTTTTTTGTTACCCCTACAGACCCCTGGTTAGAATAGGATCCTGAAGTTGAGTCCGCCAGAGCATTGGGCTTACATGATTCAATTAACCTTTAAGGTAGCTCTGGAAGTTGGTACTCTAGGAGATCCTTTTGTTAATTGGCAGCCTGACACAGACAATTAAGTTTGATCAGATGAAGAGGGCATCAGGGACATCATTAGCATACTGTACTGAAGACTACGTGGTGTGTAAAAGTTGTTTAATTTCTGCCAAGGAAGAAAGCGGGGGGCTGGGGGAGCCCTCCTTGCACATACAGCATTTTGCTTATTAAATATTTCATTTCCCTTGCCATGATCTGCAAATGTTCCCATTTTTTACTCCTCCTTTTTGGTTTCTTCCCACTGCAGTGAAATCCACTGAATGATCATTCCTCTCTTATTAAAGCTTCTGCATTTCGCTTGAAGTATTGCACTAAAAAAAAGAACCACCCTAAAAAACCCCAAGCATCTAAAACATCAACAAAACCAGCAGATTTGCTTCAGAGATGGTCACAAAGCCCATGGTGGATGGAGTATGAGCAGGGTGTGGTTAAAGTGGTTAAAGCTGGAGCTGTGCTGGGTGAGAACTCCAGATGTCCTTTGGTCAGGGAATAACAGAAAAACATATCTGTGGCTCTCACATGCAGCAGGTCTTATAAAAAACCTGTCTGTGCATCTCTGGGATGCAGGGCAGGATGCTGGGGTGAGGATGTCACATTCCTCATGCCCATGCATGTCTTTGCAAAGGCAGGAAGAGCTGGAGGAGGTGAACCCACTACTGATGGGTTGTGAGCTTGAATTAGCAATTGAGAGATGTGGTTTATTTGTAGCTCTCTTGCCTGGTATTAACAACTGTCTCACAGCTGAGGCTGCATTAGAAATGCATTTTTTTTCTTGGAGGCACCACTGCAGAGCAGAGTGTAGGTGAGCCAAGTTATTATGGCTATCTGCAAGGTTTAGTCCCCACCTCTGTGCTACTGAATATAGATTTACAACACCTTGCTCACACCTGCTTCTGTGCAGTCCCTTTTGCTCCCTCTCCTTTCTCCAGCCCTTTTTCTGTGAGCAAGAGAGAGGGCATAGAAACACAGAGTGGTTTGGCTTGGAAGGGGCATTAAACACCATCCCATATCACCTCCTGCCGTGGGCAGGGACACCTTCCACTTCCAAGCCTTCTTGAGCCTGCCCTTGGCCACTGCCAGGGATCCAGAGGCCACCACAGCTGCTCTGGGCACCCTGCGCCAGGGCCTCACCACCCTCATAGTACAGAATTTCTTCCTAACATCTGATCTAAATCTCTCCTCTTTCAGTCTCAAACCATTCCCTCTTGTCCTACCAATACCTGCCTGTATAAAAGTTGCCGATCCTCTTTTTTCATGAGTACCCTATAAGCATCTGGAAAGGAAACAAGGCACATAAAACCAGTAGCCAGAACATTCTCCATCCTTATACCACATAGGCAGGCTCTTTGTTTTCTCATTAGCCTTACACAGTTGCTTCAGCAATTATGATATATATTGCATAATTCTTATAGCATTAGTCTTGCTATGTAAGTCATTAATGTGCTAAGTTAGTGGTAGCAGCAAATGTAGACTCTTGTGCTGTGTGATGCTAATAATATCTATGAGATTTTAGTCCTAATCCAGGGAGATGTTTTCAGCCCTCTACTGCTGTAGCATCGTGTAATGGAAAATTAATGGGAAGTTGCAAATGCAGGATGAGTATCTTTTTTTGTTTTGCTGGCTCACTGTGGCCTTTGCTGTTGCACAAGAACAAGAGCTGAAGGTTAATCCAGACCACTACCCAACAGTGACCGACACCCAGTGCCTTGGGCATGACACAGGAACAGGGTGAACACACAGAGACTCCTCCCCAGGATACTCCTCCAGCCTCCAAAACCCTTTGGCTCTGAGTCTTCACTTTCCAAAGGTCCAGCACCCATAGATTTCACTACCCCAAATAGTAGTACTTGTGTATTTTTATATATTGTTCTATTTTATTAATACATTATAGCTCTTGGTATGCGTTTCTTCTGTAAATTTTTGGAGCTCTTTTGCACTCACATAACTATTTCAATACTTCAGGTGATAAATAACAGAAGCAGGTGGTGGCTATCCATAACTCTCCCATGGCAACTTGCAGGGATTCCCATTTACTCCATGCAGTTTTCCACCTCCTTTTCCTATGGGGAACTCCCCTCAAAAACTGAGCCATAGGATCGTTTAGGTTGGAAAAGGCCTGTAAAATCATCGAGGCTGATTCTGAGTTGACTGAACAATGACGAGAAATGGGTTTTACCAATCTTTGGTGGTGAAAATTTTGTAATGTAAAAATCCTTGGCTCTGCATCTCCTGACAGAGGAGGAGGAGAGAGGCAGCAGGGAGAGGCAAGGAAAGGGACCGGAGCGTCAGCAGGTCGTGGGTTTTGACCAACTGACATGAGTCTTCGGCTCAGTAAATCTGTGAAAGGGTATGTCAGGACATGAAACAGTGGGGAAAAAAAATTTCTGTGGAGAAATGGGAATTGTGCCAAATTCCCCTCTGGAACTCAGCTGTGGAGCAGGACTTTGCTGCATCCTGCATGTGTCATGGGCATGCCTGCTGCAAACTCAGGCACAAATAGATGATTCCTGCTCCATCTCCCAGATTAGAAGCATAAGAAAAGGGCAAAATGGTGATAGAAAACAAAAAGTGCATTGAAGGCAAATGACTGCACTTGTGGGCTGTGCTGAGAGCATTGGCTATCACTTGTGCAAGACTGTGAGCAGGTGTGCCTCTTGCACCAGGACTGAGGTTGGCCTGGTTCTGCAGAACTGCAGAACAGGATGTTTTTGAGCCATAGAGGAATAATACTTGAGATGTATTGGCTGTACAGTTTCATTAAGATGACATAACATCTTGGATAGATTATAATTTTATAATACCTTTGCATGCCACTGCTATTACTACTATGTTGTTTTATGACAGTGTTAATATACAGATGTTGCTTTAATCTGTTTTTTAATTTACTTTGTATATCCCCTACGTACATTTTGTCGTAAGGTAGTTTATTTTGTAGCAGCTCATTTATTTTAAAAGTTGGAGGGTTTTTTTTATATCACTGCTAGCATGCTAATGACATTTATACATGTGTTCTCTTTAATCTCTCCCCTAGTTGCCTGGTACAGAGTACAGATATTATCATTTCTCTGATTTTTTTAAGTGCTGAAAACTGTTTTATTAGGGGTTTTACTTTGAGGTTTAATTTTTTATTTTGAGGTTTATTAAGTACTGTATTTTGGTGTGGTAAACCTTGTGTTTTCACTGATACTTTCATCACAGGGTAAGTGTTGTCACTGTAGAGGGTTTTGGTCATGTTGCCCTCCATCTGCCCTTAATTTGATGCTCCCTAGAAAACTCTTGAAAGGAAGATTTTTTAGGTCACATGTCTCCTCAATTTTGGGGTAAGGCAAAGGCAAAAAGTTTAGGTTAGCCTCTAAGTAGTCACATCTAGTTAAGACCTGGATTTAAAAAAAACCCCCACATTCTTCTAACAAGCCTAAGCTCAGCCCAGGGAGGAGGAGGATGTTCCTGTGCTTGGATATAGATGCCACACCCAGGCTGAAGGGGAATTTCTCCCAGCTGAGATCAAGTTGATCAGGATCTTCAAGATTCCTTCCAACCTAAATCAAGCTATGATCCCACCACTTTCTTTTTGTGGTCGTACCAATAGAGCAAGCAGGCCAAACTGGGGAGTAACAGACTCAAGGACTGGAGGCTGGCATAAGAAGAGGGGGAGGACAGCCTGGATTTCCAGACTTTGATGAGTGATGCTGGTAGCAGGTTCTCTGTGTGTTTAGTTGCAGTGGCAAAGTGAGGTCCCACTTCACAAGGGCCTTAGTGCAGAGATGTGCAGGAGGGCATGCATTTGTTGGGGGAAGAAGGAGGAGGAAGGAGCAGCATCTTTCTGAGCAGCTCCCCATGCTGGACTTCTCAAATTACATCTAATTAAGTCTGCTGCCCAGAATGCCATCAAATTAGCAAGTGAACAAATTGCACTGACTTTGGTGGGACGAGTCCCTCGTTTCATGCTGCCCTGCAGCGTGACTGCTCTGTCTGTGGCTCTGCTTCGCTGAATTCCTGGTGAAACCCCTCCCAAAACAAGGACAAATGAGCATCCAGCCCTCACCACAGGCTTTGACTCGGCTGCCTCTGTGTAATATCCTGCCAGAGCTCTCCAGCCTCCTTGGGGAGACCTTCTTGCTTTGCCTGAAATTTGCACATCGGGAAAGGCCTGAATATTTTTCCCGTAACTTGGTGGGATGGAGCTTGAGAAATGCTGCTCCAGGTGGTTTCATGTTGCCAAAATGTACTTGCTATTTGATGATGTGGGCTTCGGAAGGCCTGCTGTTCCCAATTGTCCATTGCATATTAAGGATGGTTATAGCCAAGAAGACTTCTCTATTTATTTGCTCCCTTTTCACTGTGACTTTATTATGCATGAGCAGCTTGACTGTGATACTTCTTTTGTTTTACATTTTGCATTCATTAAAAACCAGTCATCTGCATATTTTGTGAACCCTCAGGGGTCTCTTCTCCCCTTGATGCATGCGTGCCAGTCCCATTAGCATGGATGGGAATTAGGAGCTCATGCTGAAGAAAAAAACACAGGCACACCTCCCTCTGTTTGTCCTCCTACTATTCAACTAGGATATTAAAAAAAAAAAAAAAAAACATTACAGAGGATATTCACTTTGTGTTTAAAAAAAAAAAATAAGAAGGAAGAAAGGAAGAGAAACTTGACCATGTATCTCAGGAGATTCTTTTTATAGCCCAAGGCTAAAGACCTCATAAACAGAGGATGTAAATCATTTCAGCATCACTGAGATTTATGAATGTGTCTTTACCAGTAAGTGGAGTGGGCCAGACACCCTCCCCAACAGAGAGGACCACTCGTGTGGTATGACTTGCATGCCCACCAGTGCCCTCTTCCTCCCCGAGCCTTTCACCATCTGAGTGAGGTCTGACAGAGCTTTCTGGCCCTGTTTTGGTCACTAGCAGTCACCAACAATGGTTTGATCCTGTTTCTGTTGCCCCTAAAATAATTGCAGGCTGCACTGTGGTCCTCAGTGTCTCCTTGATGGTGCTGAGGATGTGGATGAAGAAGTCATGGGAGTTTCCTAAAAGCAGTCACTGGGGGATCTTGGGGGTTCCTGCCTGAGCATCCCAAGACTGCTCCTCACCAAACTACTGAGACAAGGGATCAAAGTGTCCAGGTGAGGTTCCTGTGGTGGTTTGGGAAGGCTGATCCTGCCCTTATCCCATTTTACAGAAGGCTGCCCTCCTTCCTCCCCTGCTCCTGTTGAGCAAGGGTTCAGGCTGTGCATCTTGCTCCCTGTGAACAAAGAAGTGATTTATTTTTTTTCCATTTCAGTTAGAACTACTGGTGCATGGTGGCCTCTGGTACAGGGATCTCCTATTTTCTCTGCCTTGTCTCTGAGGGTTAAAGCAATCAGGCTTCTCCACCCAGACAGAAGTTTTGTATAAAACCTCCCCTGCTCCTCTGTGTTTCAAGTTTGGCAGTTTCCCCTTCCACAAAAATGTGCACAAGAAGACGCACAGAGAGATATGAATTTATTTTCTGCATTGTTAAAGCTTCAACATTGCCCTCAAATCATCCTGACACAAAGGCAATGCAGCTCGGTTCACCAACCAGCACATTTTGCCCTGAGCAAAGACACTTTCCCATGCATGGAATGATCTCCCACTGTTTCCCATAAGAGCACAGGGCTGGCTGGAGGAATTGAATCAAAACCTTTCAGAGACAACAACCTGCCTGAAACAACTTGAAACAAATGAGGGCTTGGGATGCAGCTGGACAATGATAGCTGGGGCCACGTGCTAATTGTGGGATTAAGCAATAATCCTGTTTTATTGTCGCTGCCGTGGCTGGAGCATCCCATGCTCTGCTGAGCATTCTCCCTGTCTTAGCAGCACGCTGGGTGCTTTGAGGGCCAGGTGTCTCTGCCAGTCTGTTGCACACTGGTCTGTGATGGACACTGGCAGGGTTGGGCACAGGTTGGGTGCTCTGGCAAGTCAGCCACATCCCACCTACCTTGTCTGCATGATGGTGGGTGGAGGGAGATGGATAAAGAGTTTTGGAAAATGAGATATTCTGTGTAGCACAAATTCCTGGCTGTTTGGGCTCTGACTGTGGTCCAGTTGCTCTCTGAAATTAACACCATTTCATCAAGGGTCAGAGTGGAGAAGCCTAGCTCCCTGATGCTTTTCAACTCTATATATCTCTACTTTCTGGCTGCTACTGGTGTTTCCTATCCTCAGCAGCACCTTCTGACATCCAGCATGTCCTGGAACAAGATGCCCAAGGATGTTGTGGATGCCGTGGATGCCAAATGCATGGAAGTGTTCAAGCTGGGTGGGGCAACCTGGTCTAGTGGCAGAGGGCAGGGGCCTGTGGCAGGGAGGTTGGAACTAGATGGCCTTTAGGGTCCCTTCTGACCCAAACCATTCTGAGATGCTTTGATCCAAAAGCAGAGAAATTACTCAGCAGGAACCCAAAGCAAAAGGGGATAATTTCCTAGGATAGGAGATGTCACTCCCTTCTTGCTCAGGATCTGTCTTATAATTTAGGCTGCTTGGAGTCAGCTACAGGTTCTAGAGCAAAATAACCACCTCCCAATTCCTGTTTCACTTGTTTGGCCCATTGATTTTACTGATTGACAGATTTATAGGCTGACACCTGGAACAAAGAAACATCTACATACTCATGACAAGTTATGGGGTTGTAAGCCATCTTTAGGTCAGATCTGGAGCTTGGGGACTCCTTGTCATCTTTTGCATGAAGGTACAAAGGATTGTGACTTGCCTTTTTGGAAAAGGTTCTTCCCCCAGAGGGTGCTGGGCACTGCCCAGGCTCTCCCAGTGAATGGTCACAGTCCCAGGGCTGCCAGAGCTCCGGGTGAGTTTGGACAATGCTCCCAGGGATGCACAGGGTGGGATTGTTGAGGTGTTTGTGCAGGGCCAGAGGTTGGACACGATGATTCTTGTGCTTACAACTTAGGATATTCTGTGGTTATTTGCACATCTCAGCACTGCAGGTTTATATTCTTGCCTTGACTTCCCGCAGCCCAACTGGTTATTCTCAGCCTGTATCTTCTACAGGATAACTTTGCTAAATCACCTCCCATTCAGGGTCTTGCCCATGCACACGTTTCACTCTGGTTCAGAGTTTCTGGTTGTACCCCAGATTGTGCCTCAGCTGTGAGTGACAATCACAAAGCAGAAGCAAGTCTGAAGAAAACTTCAATCCAGCACCTCTGGCTCTCTCTTACTCCATGAAAACAAAACAAACAAAACAAGAAAGGATGGGAAATGGTTTTACTGGAGCAGCATCAGCATCTCCATTTGTGAATCAGTTTCTTAAGGGAAGGAGGCTCCATTTAGGTAAAAGGTGCTGTCACTGGCCTTCACATCTACAGCCCTCCACGTACCAGCTTTGACTCAGCAGTCTGCAGCAGTAAATCATTAATGGCCCCTTAAAAAAGGCAAGCGGGTTCATAACACAAGTCTGAAATGAGGAAAGGAGATGGGTGGAAGATCAGGCTTCCCGTTCCCAAAATAAAGCATCACAGTCATCCTAAATATCTGGAGAGCATAGAGAAGGCCGGAGGCGTTCTCTTTGTTAAATATTTACCACTCAAGTATTACTTGACAGAACATTTCTGGGACTTTATCTAAGCAGAATGGAGTAAGTGAAACATTTGGATGGGTCAATAGGACCATTTGCCAGAGTGGCTTGTTCTTAAATGGGAATCAGAAGTTGACCAGAGAGAACTCTAATGTTTGACTACTAAAAGCATTGCTCCAAAAATGCAGCACTGTGCTGGCTCCAAGGGACCAGTGCATGGCTTGTCTCATTGGCATTGCCAGGACGGGATTTCCTCCTCATTACCAACTACACAAACTCCTGGAAGTGAGCAGGGCAAAGGGATGAGGTCCTGGTGTCTTGGTAGGAACCTGATGGTGCTGAGGGAGGGATCTGTGCTGAGGTGAAACTGTTCTCTCAAAATCACATTTATGACTTATAGAAATGACCTGCATTTAGAGCAGGTATAGCCTAGCACAGGCCCTGTCATCTCCCCTGCAAACACCAGGGTCCAGCATTACCCAGGTGACATTTGAACCTTCTCCCCAGCACTCAAAACTTCACTCACAGTTATAATTGAATTACAGATCGTTCAGGGCCATCTATGCAAAGCCACCAGAAACAGAAAGAAGATTATTCTACTAATCCTTATGGAGACACTGAAGAAAGAGCCATTCTGTAGATGCAAAACCAAAGCGAAAACACTCTTCTATGAAATTAAAAAAAAAAATAAAAAGGGCAAAAAAACTTGGTTATTTTAGGTTTCACTTAAAATTGAATGAGGTTTTATTATCTTCCCAGATGTTTTTAAGGAAATTTTGACTGGATTGACTGCAAGCTAAATTATTCTTGTTAACCACTTGGGAGCAAGCAACTCTATTACCAATGAAGTCATTCAAGAGTAAAATAAATAAATGTTCTTCTGGGCACAGATTGGTTTGGGGCTGCTTCCTCACAGCTTTTTGTGTTCATCTTTACTGTAGAAGCATGAGCCACTGAAAAATCCTTGACTTAAGATAAACATTACTTAGCAAAGTCCAAAACATCAGGGTGTTACCAACATTATTCTCATACTGAATTCAAAACACAGCTCTGTGCCAGTTATTAAGACGAAAATGAACCCTACCCCAGCTGAAACCAGGACAAAATTGCTAATGAAATTATGAAGAGTCCCATGAAGGAAAGCCAGCAGTTATTTTTGCACAAGAGAACTGGGTGAATCAGAAATATCCACCAGCAAAGGGAAAGGAGAGTGAGCTGGATCCAGGTGGGTGGTGTTGGTTAGCACTCACCACGGCAGAGAGATAAGGAAACCCAGAGGTCAATGGATTTGGGTCTGTCTATTATCTTTCAAATATTAACACTTGTTAAGGCTAATTCATTTTATGTGATGCTTTCTCTCTCAGCTCCCCATAATTTCCATTTTTTGAGCCACCTGAGTTAAGAGTTGCTCTGTGCAAATTACCTCTCTTCCATGAGCTTATCTGTCTCCCCTTGAGCTCAGGCAGACTTTCAGCATCCAGTGTGGTTTAAGGAAGCCAGGCGTGACAAATAAAGACAAGTTGAATTCTTTCCTTTTTTTTTTTTTTCTTCACCCTTTTTAAAAAAAATTATTTTAAATGATAAAGCACAAAAGACATCAGCAGATAATTCCGATTCAAAAATACTCGGGAGAAACCTGTAACCTAGGAATGCTTTGTGAGCGGGGAGAGACACACAAAATTTGTTATGCCTGAGGAACCACTCAGCTCCTCTGCACTCCCAAAATTTTCATGACACTGGGCAGGTGCACAGTGCAGCCCAAGCTCAGGGAATCCTACCCTTTCTGGGGCACTGCTGTACTGCTTCCCACTGGTTTGATTTAAGTCCTTTCAGATGTCTAAGTGGCATCCAAAAATTAAGAATGCCATGAAATGTTTTTCGAGGTCTCTCTCCATTCAGTGAATTTAGAGGATCAGCCACTCATCTTTTGTGGAGTATTGTTGGTGTTTGTATCATATATCATACAATCATGGAGTAGTTTGGGTTGGAAGGAACATTTAAAGCTCATCTAAACCAAGCCCCCTGCTATGAGCAGGGGCACCTTCCCCTAGGTCAGGCTGCTCAAAGCCCCATCCAACCAGACCATGAATGTTTCCAGGGATGAGACATCCACCAGCTTTCTGGGAAACATGTTCTGTGTGAGTATCATGTTTTTAGAAACAACATTTTATCAAAAATTTCCTTTTTTATTTGTGATTGCTTGGGTTGCACCCACCCTGGTTCTTGAGCAGCTGGACTTCTGAAACCTCAAAACTTACTTTCCCAATGTTTCTCTTAGGTGTCTAATAATAAGACTGGATTCATCTTAGGGCCTAATTCCAGAAGACAAGACCACAATTGGGCGTCCTCCTGTGGCCTGTTTTTTGGGTTTTTTTTTTGTTTGGTTGTTGTTGTTGTTGTTGTTGTTGTTGTTGTTGTTGTTGTTGTTGTTGTTGTTGTTGTTGTTGTTTTTGACTGGCTATCCTTTTCTTTGCCCCAGAAAATTTACAAGAATTTATTCAATATGTTTGATGTATTTGTGATTGCAAAACTTTTGTCACAGCTTTTTGAGACTTTAACAGCTTCAAAAATTATCAGCCTCATTTCCATAAGCATCATATTGAAAAATACTACTGTGGAAGCATGGCATATTTATTTACTTTAATTTGACAGCAGGTGAGGATTAGAAAAAGTAGAGAGCAGTCTCTGTCTTTCTGTATTTCTCCTGGAAATTTATGCTTGCTTTTGTTTTTTCTTTAGCCATTTGTATTTGTGACCACCTTTCTCCTGGCAACAGGCAACAGCAAATTTCATGCCAGGCAAGTGCAGAATTTGGTAACCCGTTGTGTTTGGTCACTGTGGTGCATCTCAGTTTGCTGCTGTCTGCAAAATTAAGACTTTTACACAAATTTCCATAATTTTTAAGCGGCTCTTCTTGTTCAGACCAAGGATCCAGTCCTCAAAAAGATGCAGTTCTGAGATATATCACAAATAATTTTCTGTTGTTGAATTGGGTCTATCAATTTTCTGTGAAAATTCTTCAGGGAATCACAGAATGGCTGAAGTTGGAAGAGACTCCTGTAAGGTATTCAGTCCCACCTCCCTGCTCAAGCAGAGTCATATCAGAGCACATGGACAAAGAATGTGTCTAGGTAGTTCTTTAATATCTCCAGGAAAGAAGACTCCATATCCTCCATGGAAAATCTGTTCCAGTGCACAGTCACTGCACAGGCAAGAAGCTCTGTCTCGTTTTCAGGTGGAACTTTCTGCGCATTAGACACTTGCAGGTGTGCCAGTTGTTCTGCTACAATAAATTTTGAAATCTATTGCTCACCCTCAACCCCTGATTCCTACAGGTTAAAATTTTGGTGTTGAGCTGAAAAGGCCACACAGAATCTCTGCTGAAGAGCAAAAGTAGAAATATCCTAATCCCAGGAAGTTTGATTTTAGAAATCAGGGGTTTCAGGCTGCTTACAGCACTCCTTGTTCATCAGTTCAGCTAAATATTTGGGAAAACTCAAATATTTAGCTGAAGTCTCAGGCAGATGTATCTCAGCAATTACCTTCATAATAGAATCACGAAATGATTTGGGATGGAAGGCACCTTAGCGCTCGTCCAGTCGCACCCATTCCACCCCCTGCCACAGGCAGGGACACCTTCCACTGTCCCAGGCTGCTCCCAGGCCCAGTGTCCAGCCTGGCCTTGGCCACTGCCAGGGATCCAGGGGCAGCCACAGCTGCTCTGGACACCCGGGGCCAGGGCCTGCCCACCCTCACAATGACAGGCATGGAGGAGGCTCCCACCTCTTCTGGGATTCGGTCTTGTTTATCTCGCAGGATACCGTGATTAGGCCTTTGACACCAGTTTTTACTACTGGAGACAGGACAAAAGCATCCAGCCAGCACCAAAACCATGTAATGGACAGAGGTGGGACTCAGTACCCACACCCATTTTTTGCTATTTCCATCACACACCATTTTCCCCCCCATCCAGCATCCACTTGGGATGCAACTTGGATGGGGAAGAAAGGACTGAATTCTGGACAGCTCCCAGAATCAGTTCTTACAGAGGTGGAGACCACAGTGGACATGCATTTTCAGTGACATTACAGGTTTGTTTTGTTGGCCTGGGTTATTTGCCAGCCATAATTACAAGCAGAGAGATGACTTTAAATGCAGGACCCCTTGCTCGCTCTGTTGTACCCTGGGTAGGCAGGAGGCATATTAGGAAATCACTCAGATAATTTTAAAGAGGATGGATTTGTGATTATGGTGTTTTGACCCACCTGGTAGCCTGCCCTTGGAGCTCTACTTAACAGGTCTTCCCTGTGTCTTTTCAAGCAGTTAATTTTGTGGCCAAGTCCCTGAACTCTCTTCCCATTCCTTTTTCACTTGTAGGGCTGTTTGCTTCTCTGCCATCCAGTCATCTTGCGGATGCTTGCTCAAGGACACCCTGGAAGATTTGTGCTAATAATGAAAAGCTTGAAGGGGGCAAGAGATTTTGCCCAGGAAAAATAATGCCGATCAAGTTCTATTGTGTCTCTGTCCCACTGAGAAAGGGGAGCTAATAACAGAAAGGTTAGCTAACAGGATGGCTTTTAGGGGTTGTGGCCAGGTGAATTAATGCATTAGGTTTGTCTAAGCAAAATTCTCAGCTACCTCGTAGGGATTCAGGGATTTAGAATATTTGCTTCTACATTTTTAGTTTACAAAGAGGTTTTCCTGGCCTTGCCACCTCCTTCTGTCACAGACTGGTAGCCGGGAAAAGAGAGCGGAATGTTTCTGCACTGCTCCCTTGCTTAATATCGGGATATTTTCAGCAGCCAACAGAGAATATATTTCCAGGTTTTGGGGGTTGAGGCTGTTTTCTTTTTTTCCTTTGTGTGTTTGTTTCTCTTTGCACCACAAACCACATGAAGGGGCCGGGAGGATTGTGCATTACATAAGAGTGGCCCTCCACGCTTTAATGTGGGTCTGCGCCGTGCCATGCAGCGAGCATAATGTGTCCTCCCAGGGACAATTTGCATAAAGGATAAATAAGAGAATCACAATGTGAAGTTTATTCATTTTTAAATCCTGCAGCGTTTGTGATTGAAGGCCCAAGCTCAGATGTTTTCCTGATGTGTACCATTAAGAGTCAGGGCTTTGCCTAATGTCTCTTCTGTTACTGCAGGGAGATGTAATGTGCAGTATTTCTCCACACTGGAGTATCATTTTCAGTGTATACCACTCGGCTAGGGAGTGAGGAACTGCAGGCTGCATTATCTTGTACCGGGCCCACTCTCCTTAATTTGCTGTAACCGAGCCAGCACATTAAATACAAAACATATTGATGTTCTCTGAGAACCCTTGAGGGTCTTTACCCTTCCTTGTCAAAGGAACTGTGCAATCCAGGAGGAAAGAAAAAAGGCGTTTTGCCATGGTGAAAATAGTTGCACTGCTGGCATGCCGTGGCTGACACAATGCTGTGCTTCCATTTACTTCACTTAGAGGGGAAAGTCATAACAAAAGCCATTTTACCTCCCAACTCCAGCTGAGGGTCAGCAAAGGGAAGTGATGTGAACCCCAGCTCAGGTGGCGTTGGCAGCAAGGGCATTAATACACCACACTCTTAAATTTGCTGAAGTCATAGAGTTATAGAATGAATTACTTTAGAAAAGATCCTTAGGGTTATGGAATCACAGAGTGGTTTATATTGGAAGGGACCTTAATGATCTTCTATTTCCAGCCATTAACCTAACTGCCAATTCCACCACAAAACTGTGTCCACTCTGGTGATCTCACAGATGAAAACTGGTGGTGAAAAGGTCTGGTTCTACTTGGGCAGCACAGGCAGGAACCCATGCAGGATGTCCCCCCAATCCTCTGGTAGAGGTTAGTAGGCTTGGGCCAATGTGGTGACTCCTGTTCAGATCTGGTTTTGGTTCTCCTGTTTAAGGGCTGTTTCTTTTTGGGTCTGCTGAAAAAAAAAAATCTCAAAACAAAAAACAAACCATAGCAAAACAGAACAAAACGAAATGAAACAAACCAACAACAAACAAAGAATCCAAACCATTAGTGAAGAAAAACAAGCAAGAATGTGCATGACCCGCCAGATCTGCCTTTGTCTTATCACCAGTAAAAAATGTAACAGCAAAAAGCCCAGTGTTCTATGTCAGCTTGCAAGCATTAGCCCCATATGTCTGCAGACCACAATTTTAGCATGAAACTTTCAACATATCAAAAGGGAGCATTTGAAATTCTAACAACTGCTTCTTCATCACCAGCAAGTTTGGACTTTCTCCATATGAATCTGAAATCTCTCTGGTGGGGGTCAAGTTGCTCTTCCCCTGTGCCTTCTGAAGGTGGTGAACATCACCTCTCTCTCATTGGCACCAGAACTGAATGAAAAGGGGTGGTTTGTGGATTGGCATCCTGTGATTGACAGTCTCCAGTAAACAGCAAGGGAATGAACTCAGCTAAAAGGTTTTCTGTATTTGGAAGAATTTTTAAGGTCAATCAGTCTGGCTCTCTTGAGGTTCTCTAAGATAAAAATTTTAGCCTTCCCACATTCAGAAGGTCTCTGCTCTCTGCTTGGTGGTGCTCAAGAAATATGTAAAGACTGGATAATCTTGGAGATTTCTTATTATCAGTTTTGGATGAAACAAAGAAATAGAATAAACATATCAGGGAAACACTTGGAGACTCACACACATGGATAGTAAGTTAATAGTAGCTCCCTTAAGAAATCAGTTAACTGTAACAACATAGAATTAATACTATTATGAAGCTTCTCTGAAAATTCTGTATAGTGCAAATCTCTTTACTGGTTACTCAGTTTACTGGGTAAATTCTCTGGGTATTCATCCATTTTCACACTAAATCATGAACTTCCTATTGCATTAACTGAGAGCTATCATTCATCTCGAGCTCTGAAAGCTAAACCCAGAAGGGAAGGTTTGACACTGTGCTCTACCATGCCCTTGAGGAGGGAGTTCAGGCTGGGTAGATTTCTCTGTGAACAGCAGCACAGTGTTTCCCAGTGTCAGGCTGAGTGACTTCAAATGACACAAACTTAAGACCCATGATAGAGGGTAGACCATGCCACCAGAAACCCAGCCATGAACTTATTTTCTTTTAACCCACAACAAAACCCCGTAAAGGGCCTCATTTGCAAAACTATCCCTTTGAAGGGAGGAAAACACCAAAACAAAGCCAAGATGGAACTTCTAATCTTAAAACTTTTTGTTGCTGTTGTTCCTACAGACAACTCATGTCTGGCTCATCAAGTTACATGATTTTTGCCGTGGGTAGTTTTTATTCCAAACCATTTTATGCAGCTCTAACCACAATCCTTCTGATCCTGTGCAATCATTTGTTGTCTGTAGTATCAGAAAGCACTGGAGTGGTGAGACAACACCCCACAGCCATCAGTTGTAGAGGAGTTTTGGGCTGCATATGTTGGCATTTCCCTTTTGCATGCTTTTCAGTGTGGAGGGAAAGATTTTATATAAGAAAATATTTTGTAAAGTAAAATAGAGGTGTGTGGAGGGAATGTCTTAGGCAAGAAAGTGCTATCATTTACAACCACTAGTAAGGAGTAATTCTTAGTCTGGATTGTTTGAAGGAATTCTGTGGCTAATCCAACAGAGACCATTCTTTTACATGGATCAGGAAGACTTATTTTACATCTAGCAAAGAGGGACTTATTTCCTGTTTATGTAACTGGCAAGGCCCTCTTGAAGACAGTTGGTGGAGTGAGGGAAACCAGAAGAAATAAGCTGGAAATAAATGCTTGCAGACAAAATAATATTGCCTTTTTGGACTTGGGCTTTAGTGTTTATTTGGTAGCATTTCAAAGAGCAATTTTTTGTTTGTTTGTTTGGTGTTTTTGTTTAGTTGTTGTTGTTGCTTCCTTTTTTTTGTTTGTTTGTTTTGGGTTTTTTATTGTTGTTTTGGGGGTTTTTTGTTTTTGTTTTATTGGTTTGGATTGGGTTGCAGTGTTTTTTGTTTACTTCTCTTAGTTTTAACTGCACTGTGGTGATGCCCATGAGTTAGACTGACCAGCAGCTGCTCATTGCTGAGCTGTTTGGAGACTCTGTCCATGTGCTGTAGGTGAGCCCGAGCTGGAGAGCTGCTGGATCTGTCCCCACCTCCTCCCACCCCAGCTCCTTCTCACCCTGAGTTACCTCTAATTCCCCCTGTCCACTCCTCCTCCTGGTGGGTACCCAGCTCTTGCACCACCCCCTACCAGGCAGCAGTTCCCGAGCTTTTTACAATACCAAGGCCCTTATTTTGGAAATCCTGAAGAAAGTAAGTATTGCTGTGAGCTGCTTGTGCTGTGGCACAACACAGTTTTCATTCATGTCACCATAAAACTATTTTCTTT
>VZTR01021394.1:180226-190618 GCA_013400775.1 Chaetops frenatus | reverse complement strand
TGCGTAGTGCAGAGGAATGGGCTGGAACTGTCAGCATTAATCATGAGGCTCAAAGGGCTTCATGTGTTCCGGGACTCACCTCACCTAAATTTCCCTACCCTGGGCTGAGTGCCTTAAATGCCCTTTTAGTCAGTGGAAAGAGGACCTGAGGGCATGACTCTGACCCATCCTGGATGCCCTGAGGGAGTGAATCATGGCTGTACCGTGCCTGTCCTCCCCTGGACTGAAGATAATTTGTGGTAACAGCTCAGGAACTCCTGAAGTTACAGCAGGGCAGAGAGGTGAACCTCTCCACCAGAGAGCGGCTGAATAGGGCTGTGAGCCAGCCCCTTGCAGGTGCACCTCCCCTCTTGCTAAGCCAAAACCCCTCCAGCTCTGCTCCATGTCATCCTTTCTGGTGGCAGCAAGAAGACCACAGAGGTTTTTGATCAAGCTGTAATGGAAATGTACTGGGATTTTTCAATGGGCAAAGACATCTCTGGAGTTACAAGGTTTCAGCTGGGTTCTCTGGGTAGTCTTACTCCACAATGAGCAGCCAGCATGTCTGGGGCTTCCTGAATGGTAGAATCCCAGAATGGTTTGGGTTGGAAATCACCTAAAGTTCATCTCATCCAACCCCTGCCACAGGCAGGGGCACCTTCCACTAGACCAGGCTGCTCAGAGTTCCATCCAGCCTGGCCTTGGATGTGGACACTCCTGACAGTGATTGAATATTGCTGCCAAAGCTGACAAATAACATTCCAGCACAGGATATTTATGATCCTGATTGTGAGATTAAGTAACTGTCCAATCCATTTATCAGCACGCTCACAGTTACAAAATAAGTGAAGAAATAATAGTTATCACAGTAAAATTGATTATCACCATGCACACCATTATGGTAAGCTGCAGTCCAGGAAAGGTGGCAGATTATTGTTGTAATTTGTTGCTTGGTGAAAATGGGAATTTCTAGGAGGGGATTGGTGTCTTCTCCAGGGCTCATGGGACTCTGGGGGTGGCACAAATGCAGGATAGGAAGTTTACCCTGGTGATATTCTGGTCTACTCTCTGGGTCATGGATTTCTGTGCACATCCAAGCCCAAGGGCTTTGGAGCAGCTGTCCCAGTGGCAGCAGGAGAGGCAGATGTGTGACACGATAGAGTGACGTGAGTCTGTGCTTGCAGAAGGGATCTTCAAAGGAGGTTTCTACACAGGTGATGGATCCCAGACCCCTCCAAAGCCACTCTGCTCCCTGCTTCCCTGGGTGGGAGTTAATAGGTGCATGCATCAATGTAATGACCTCTTATATTGACACGCTTTCATTTCACTTCTCTTTAACCACCACAAGGGTAAAACCCAGAAGAACTGTTCAGAGAAGAGTGACTACATTTAGAAAAGTAAAACAAATACTGTTACATGGAGTGCAATAAACCCAGGTAATTAGTAAAATGATGTCATGGACACTCTATTATTAATAGGTGCACACACAGCTTAGATTGTTCTCCTACAGATCATTTCAAAGAGGTGTTCACAGTCTGAACTGAATTGGAATGTCCTTCTATTCCTCCTAAGACATTTATATTCCAGATATGTCTGTATCTAAACACACATTTCACTTGAAAATAGGTCTCAGAACTGACTGTAAAGACCTCATCTTTATGTATACATAAAAACCACATTAATGTGTCTCAGTTATGAGAAGGGCAATTGTTCATATCATAAAAGTGGGCTCTGGAAAAAAAATTAAGCCCCCATCTGATTTGAAGAATGCATATATGTCAGGGGTTTATGGAGGACATCCCTCAGTGCATTTCTGAAGCACACACTTAACTATCGACTGCATTAAATATTTTGTGGTTGGGGATATTTTTGGTGAGCATTTTTCCTGGATGACTTCTTACTCCTTTTTAAAGTCCAGCTGTGCCAAGCCAGAGAAATGAGGGAAATCTGGTGTTAGGGAGCGAGTGATTCAGCTGGATTTTGGCTGCATTGTTTTCTCTGAATGAAAGCGCCAGGTTTATTCACCAGATTAAAAACCCTTAAACGGTTCCATTTTCCTGCCCTTGTGATCACTGCTATTGATTACTGTGTGTTCTTGAATCTATTTTGTGCAGCCCTTGTTTAATATTTAAGAGACATAAGGAGCAGCATGTTGTAATATTTAAGAGGTTAACTTATTGCAGAGAGATAAAGAAAAGGCACGGCTCCAAATGAGGTGGAAATCTGGTCCGTTTTATTGATGTGCTTCAATGTACATTTAGGGATATACACTGCACTGTAATATAGATTTTATTTTTTTTTTTTAATCGTTGTGAAATACTGGTTATATCTAAGGCCTTTTATCTTTAGCAGAGGCAGTGCCAAGGTGCTCAGCACCTCCTGAGGACGTGGTGGCAATCAGACCATGCATGTCAGCCTGCGTGTTCCTCTGTGTGTGTCACAGACACATCGTGTGGCATTGCAGGTACCACATTTTTCATAGTCATGTGTCTAACTCGGGGTCTGGGGTGAAAGATTAGCAGAAATCTGATTTGACAACAAACAACATGTCCTGCTTTGGCAGTGGCTGTGCAACAGTTTGTTTTGCACCATCCTACCTTGCATATGCAGATCAGACAGCCACATCTGCCAACAGGTACTTTTATTTCATACATGGCTACCAAAGCTTTGCATACCTTTGAAAGAGGTGCCAGAGTTGAAGGGCTGATGTTGATGCTCTGAATAACAGAATTTTTCCAGTGTTAATTCAGGATCCATGAATGTGATTCTTTGCAAGGCTATGGAAATGTTTGAGTATAGAACCATAGAATCACAGAATGGTTTGGGTTGGAAGGGACATTGTTTTGTTCCTCCCCCCTGCCATGGACACTGTTCCTATTATTCTAAAACCATGACTTTTGTTTTATTTAGGCGTTGCTAAAGCAGGAGGACTGAAACCTGTCCAGATGTTCTGCAGAAGCAGAGTGCATTCCACATTTTTAAGGCTGTAACTTCTGACTTCAGGAGAAGGAACTATGACTTGCAAAACAAAAATGAAAATACATCCTACCCAGGGAAAAAAGGAAGAAATAATTCAGAGTCATCTACAAACTCTAAAGATGCTCCCAGGTCCATAAGCTGTCACAGAACAATTTTTAGGTTCAAAGGTTAGAATAATTTAGCCTCATAAAATCTCAGAATTGTTTGGGTTGGAAGGGACACCTTCCACTGTGCCAGGCTGCTCCAAGCCCCAGTGTCCCGCCTGGCCTTGGCCACTGCCAGGGATCCAGGGGCAGCCACAGCTGCTCTGGGCACCCTGGGCCAGGGCCTGCCCACCCTCACAGACAGCAATTCCTTGCCAAGATCCCATCCAGCCCTGCCCTCTGGCACTGGGAAGCCATTGCCTGTGTCCTGTCCCTCCATGCCTTGGCCCCAGTCCCTCTGCAGCTCTGCTGGAGCCCCTTGAGGCCCTGGCAGGGGCTCTGAGCTCTCCCTGGAGCCTTCTCTTGTGCAGCTGAAGAGCCCCAGCTCTCCCAGCCTGGCTCCAGAGCAGAGGGGCTCCAGGCCTGGCAGCAGCTCCGGGGCCTCCTCTGGCCTGGCTGCAGCAGCTCCAGGTCCTTGTGCTGTTGGAGCCCAGGGCTGGAGGCAGCTCTGCAGGTGGGGTCTCACCTGAGCGGGGCAGAGGGGCAGAATCTCCCTGCCCTGCTGCCCATGCTGGGGGATCAGCCCAGGGCACGGGGGGTTCAGGGAGCCAGAGCACATGGCCAAGACATGTTGAGCTTCTTTTCCACTAGAATCCTCAAGCCATGGGAGAAGCAAATTTGATGTATCTGCAGGCGTCTGCATGCCTGCAGCATCTGTTTATGTGTACAAATGTTTAGCACAGACATGGCAAATGATACTTGACATTTTCAGTGTATTTTTGAGGCAGTGGGCTTTAGCTGTCCTGCTGTGGGCTGCTCGTACCCTCCATCACTGGAGTCGGGGAGCTGACCGATACATTTATTCATGCCACTCCTTGGGAATTTAGGGAAAGCAATGGCTGTCATTTGACAGAAAAGGAACCAAGTAGCTTGAGGACAGATTTTAAATAGTATTTAAGATACTTGCTTAGTTTTCCATTGAACTCAGAAGTAATTAGGCACCTCAGATATAAGAAATCTGGTCCTTGGTGACTTGAGTGAGGTCTGCTTTAATGCTGGGAACTAAACTTCTATTTCCTGAGGCTAAAGCAGGTGCTTCACCATGGGATGGGCTGTTCTGTTCTTTGACTGTACTGTGTAGGAATAAACTACAGATTTTAATGAGATTTTGCCCCTTTTTTGGACTGAAGTATGTTAAACACAAGCAGAAATGAGCAAGTGTCCTGCTCCAGTGCCTCGTACTGGGCACTAAGCCTCACAACAGGTCAATAAACACTCTTTACCTCATATTTTTCCCAGCAAAACATTGCTCATAAGATTCACGGTTGCTGTGGAATGATCTCAGATAATTAGTACGTGATTAAGGGTAGTTAATGTCTAACTGTAATCGGGTTTATAACATGAAATCGTGTTGCTTATGTTGAGGGCCACAAATAAGAATTCTAAAATTGTCAGGAATAGAAATAAAAAAAGATGGGTAATATTCTGGAGACTGAGTAAACTAAGTACCTTTACAACAGCTCTTGTAGGGAAGGACCTGCAGGCTGGTACAAGTTTATACACCATGTGGTGCATGAAATTCCAGGGAAAATAGCCAAGAGGAATAAATCTATGTAGAGATATTTCACGTGGGGGCCTGATCTTGGGGGGTGAAGTTTTCAGTTCTGCAGTTGTGGTGGTGGCCAGCAGTGACTGGTGCCTACAGTGGGCAGTGGCTGGAGGTGTTGGGTGCTGCTGAAGA
This sequence comes from Chaetops frenatus, assembly GCA_013400775.1. Classification (NCBI taxonomy): domain Eukaryota; kingdom Metazoa; phylum Chordata; class Aves; order Passeriformes; family Picathartidae; genus Chaetops; species Chaetops frenatus. Next base: position 185,776 of record VZTR01021394.1, on the reverse strand, counting down.
AGGAGGCGGCCCTGGAGAGACCTCACCACACTCCAGGTCAGCATCCGTCCTTGCATGCAACGCCCAAGGGTGTTGTACAAATCCAGGTGAGGTGTGGCAGGTGGGAGATCACTCTAACTTTTGTTTTCAAGCCCCCAAACCACCTCCTCCTCCTCCTCTTCCCCGGACAGATCACCGTGGTTCACTCAGCGGGTGCAGTCACACTCCGTGTCATCCGGGGATAGCTGGTGTCCTGCCAGAGCAGAAGAGATTTGCAGTCAGATAGATCCGTGCCTGGTGAGTTATAACCACTCCTCGTGGCTGCAGGATCACTTGAGAGACAAGAAGTCCATCTCATGAAATGCTGTGCCTGTAGTGGCACACCGTCCTTCCACGGGCCACGCCAGCCAGGACCGCGACAGCTGTTGCGGTGATGTGCTGGTGCATCCGTGGTGTGTGTGGGGTCATGCAAATGCTCTCCTTTGCTGGACTCAACCCACACAACCCAGGGCAGCAGAGGTTTTCAGCCATTTCTCTCCAATCAAGCCCCAATATGGATTGTGTCATTCCCACTCCTAAACAAGGCTGGGGGTAGATTTGGTGCCTCGAGTTATTTCCTCCCTCTGCCACAGATGAAAAAAAAAAACTCTGGAGCACTTTAATGAAACAGTTTGTCCTTATTAAGTTGAAAATAGAAATACACCTTTCCCCTGTTGGAGACATAACCAGAATGGCACGAGGCTGTGGAGTTTTATTATCTTGGTCTCAGCTTAAAACACTAAGAGGTGCTTCTTTAAGAAAGTTTAAGAGAAGTTCTATAAACCATGTCTATATATAATCCCTTTTGTAAGCATCTAGGAAACTGCAGGACGGAAAGGTTGCCTGCCAGACCTCAGAAAGCAAATACTAATTCAGCAGTCTAGTCACTCTGTCAAACATTTAGTGTATCAGGGTTGATTGTTCCCTGGTAGGTATAGCTCTGGTATATCCGCCAGGCCTTTTGTCATGTTAACTGCAACCGATCAATGGATTGAGGTCAGGACTTCTGATGTAGGTGCAAGCTTAGAGGGAAAAAAGTCTCAAAGATTCATTTTTTCTCGTCTGGTAGCACTCCGGTCACTTATTTTTTCTCAGTTAGCCTCTGCTGCTCTAAAGTGGATATTGATCAGTGCTTTAATGCAAACCTGTCAAATTAATTTTGCAGAGCTGGGATATGACTGGCCTAAAATTGCTTCTGCATCTGTTCTCTGCAGCAAGCCTATGAATTTTAATCATGACCAGAATGGGCTGTTGGCTTTTTTTGTTAGAAACTTGAATAGGAAAGGTTTAAACTGTAAATGCCATGAAATGATGCTGTTTTGTTCTTTTCAGAAACTCATGTGGCTGAGGTCAAAGAAATTATTATGTCTGTGCATTCTTGTCAGATGCTCGGGGAGCTGTGCAGGGTTTTCTTCTTTTGCAAAGCAAAGCAAAGGTATGTAGTGAGCTTGTTAAACATTCCCAGGCCAATGAGGGAACAGCAGGATTCGTGTCTCCTGCAATGCCAGATACATTAGTATTAATGTACAATTTCCTCTCCAGCCTCCACTCTATGATCTGATTATTCCTGATAACTTTATCTCACAGGATGGAGAGGGAGACAAACTGGGAGAACAGCATTTATTTCTTTAGGACAAATTAAAAATAAATAAATTCAGAGCATCACACACACTAGCATAAGGTGAGTGTGGCTCTCCCTGGACTTACGTCCTTATGGACTGGGGGAAATGCAGATGATTACAGAGGTTTTTCTTCATCATGCAAAAGAGGAGATTCTTCTCTTCATCAGTCAAGACAGAGTGTACAGGGCTCTGTTGTGATGTCAACATCATGCAAAGTAAATAATGACTTTTAANAAAAAAAAAAAAAAAAGATATGTCAAGTTTAATCTGCTCTGGAAAACCTGCAATCAGGCAGGACTCATCCTTCACAGCCCAAACAGTGACATTGACCATAACAGTTTGATTATGTGCTGGCTCTTTCTCCAGGTGATTTGAAAGCATTCAGAGTATTAATTATTAAGTGCTGCTTGATCCCTGAGAGGTGGTGGAGAATTTGAAACCCATTTTGGCACTGAAAAAGCTGACACTAGAGGTGGGAGTTGGAGCAAACCCACTTCCTGTGGTGCTGGATCAGCCTGGGAGCGCTCCCAAGGGCAGGTCCTGGGTCTGAGTTGAAGGAATAGCATCAGCTGGCTCATGTCTGAGACCTTACACCTCTCCAGCTATTTCAGAAGACAATTTATAACTACTGCCAGCAATGTCGGCCAGCAAAAAGATCTATGCTTTTCCCTGGTGAAATAACTGGCAAAACCTGTATTAGCTACAGCAGTGCAGAGCTAGAGTGGAAGGGCTGATCTGGGAAACTCCTGGCTTGATCTCCTGCCCCATCCAGCCATTCCCTGGCATCCACCAGTGCCTGAAACCTTGCAACTTGTGAGGGTTTGGTGGTGGCCAAGTCCTCCATGGATGCAGTTCTCAGGAAGGATTGTTGTATGAAGGATCTCAGCTGTTGGGGCAAATTCTTCTGTCACTCTTATGCCTTTATATTTTGTTTAAGGAAATCACTGTATTTTATCTGCATCTTTGCAGCACTCCAGAGCTCTAGCCAGGCCCAGGGATTCAGAGATCCCAGAACAGGGATCTCTGAAGAGCAAGAGTGGTGGTGGGGAAAGGGAAAGACCTTTGGCACGTCCATCTGAAAGTGTTTATGAACAGTCTGCAGCAATGTGTCCTGGTGTACTAGCACAGTGGGAGATCAACCACCCCCAACAAAGCTCATTGGTGCCAAAGCCATGAGTGTCTGGGAGATACTTCCTCATATTGGCTGCAACTCTCTGCAATTCTTTGCAGGTGGCCATGGCACATACCTGGGGTCCAGAGGTGGAGATTGTGACTAACTGAGTGACAACCAGGTTTTACCTCTAGAGATTTTGTCCTCTCCAACCTCTGTGGTACAGGCAGGAAACCAAGACTTTTGCTGCTCCCCAGCCTGCTTGGAACTGAAGCATTAGGTGAGTTGGATGGGCAGGCTGTACCCCATGAGTATGTCAGGCAGGGCAAGTAGAATGGTCTCCTTTGGTGTTATTAAAGGAATTAATAGTACCACTAATTATGGAGAGGAGGATATTCCATTTCAGACCAAATGCAGTTAGGTTTAAATGGTGCCTACCATAATATCAACTCCACAAAAACAAAACAAGGAGTCCACATGCACTGATCTATAAAACACTTTTTTTCTTTTGCCACTTTTCATTGTGAGGGTGGGCAGGCCCTGGCCCAGGGTGCCCAGAGCAGCTGTGGCTGCCCCTGGATCCCTGGCAGTGGCCAAGGCCAGGCTGGACACTGGGGCTTGGAGCAGCCTGGGACACTGGAAGGTGTCCCTGCACATGGCAGGGGGAGGAATGAAAAGGGCTTTAATGTTCCTTCCAACCCAAACCATCCTGTGGTTCTATGATTCTATGCTGGAACTTGAGCTGTGACAACACCAGTGCTGCTTCCCAACGGTGTGACTCACATGAAACACCGAAATGTTGCATCAGCTTTGACTTAAAGTCGGTTTTGGAAGTCTCCAGAGGTGAGCCCTCACTGAACCACAGAGATGAAAAGGTGGATGGGAGATGCTGAGGGTCTCCTGCAACTCAGCAGAGGATCCATCTCACTGGGGAGTCTGTAGGAAAAACCAACAGCTTTGAATGGTGCAAACAGCTTTTTGTGCATCAAAGGGAAAGATTAAAGGCTATGATGATGTTCTGGCTCCTGCAATGTTGGTGGTAAATTTCCCATGGTCTTCCCAGGTGGTAAGATTTCAATCCCAGCCTACAACTTGTTAAAACTAGAGACCATGACTCACTGGCCATCTTACATCTTCCCTGTCTGCTTGACAAAATTTGAACAAATAGTGGGCTTAGGGTTGTTGGCTAGTGCAAATATCAGAGCAATTCCTGTTCAGGTCAAACCCAAGGAAATTTTTTCCTGATTGTTTTGATTAAATGGAAGAAAATAAAATTTTAGGTGAAGTCAAGATAGAATATTTTAGTCAACTCAAAATGAGTTGTTTATTTCAGAAGATATTTAATGTCTATTAAATCTTCAGGGTTTTCTTAAGAGACTAAAAATGTGTTTTTAGAATGAAAAATGAAGAATGAAATAGCTTTTCCAAATAGATTGTCTGGGATATTTTTTATTTTGTCTGTATGTGTGGTGCAGTTTTTTCCTGACATCATGAATAATTTTGGACCTTTCAGTAAAATTATTTTTTGTCAACTATGTCTACTCCAGCTATAGATTTGACTTATTTCCAAGCAGCAAAGGTTCATTTTTTCAGTCCTGGCAGATGAAACTTCACTCTTCTGGCAGCTTCAGCAAGAGAAGACTTTAAAAAGGCAGTTGGTGGGAATTGCTGAACTTTTTTTGTTTGTTTGTTTGTTTGATGTCAAAGAAATCTGTTGGGGTTTACTCTAACAAAGGTTTTGACAGACTACATTTCTTTAGGTAAGTGGATTTGCAATTCTATAATGATACACATCTTTTTAAAATCCTCTGCCTTTTGCTTGTATCTTCAGCTTCCACATTTGCAGATCGCTGTGGGTTTCTACTGCTTGGTTACACACTGACCCTTGGAAATTCCCTGGTGTTTGAGTCAAACACCACACATGCAGAGCCTGAGCACCATGACATTATCAATGCTGTCATCTGAAGTCACAACAGCAAAGAGTTTTTCCCCAGACTGACAGATGCTAGAAGTGATTTAGCCACCCACAGGTACCAGGCTACTCCAGAAGAGAGAGGGCTTGTGTTGGAGAAAGAAATGGAATGGATAGATGATGTCACTGTGAGACTCCAAAACTGACCTTAAACTACCAGAGTGAAGGGAATCACCAAAGACAGCCTTACTTTTCTGCTTAAAAGTCACTGCCTTTTTGTTGTAGGATAGGAAAGGTTTTACAGAAACTGATGCGCCTTCCCAGTCAGAAGTGACTTTCCTGCAGCTGGAGGAGACTTTAAGAGAAACTCCAAATTATTTCTTCAGTAAGAGCCCTGTCGTGTTCCATAGACAAAAAGAAAAATGTGTGGAGCTCTCTGCAGGCAAGAACAAAGTTAGCCACTGCCCTTCAAACCCCAGTGATTCCACCGAGTCACAGCGCTCCAAAACCCAGCAGAGCCGAGGCACAGCTCGCCCTGCTCCCTCCGTGGCACACTGCATCCACGGTGGCACTGATGGATTTGGCTTCTTAGGGGCCAGATCCACCTATTAATTGGCATTGGGGTGGCATTGTAGGCTGTCAGCAACCCCAGCTACCAGCTCGAAGGATATAAACGTATATATAAACGTGTATTGTAAACGCCGCTTGGGAGGGTGATGGATATGTGTGTCTCTGCAGCCTGACTGCTGCCATGTGCGGGGCAAGGCATCCTCTAATTTGCCAACAAGAGGGTCCCTTGCACTGAACAGCCTCTCTTAAATCAAAGTGTTCAATCCTGCTGAAGGTGGGTGCACGGAGGGGAGAGCTGGGAGAAACAAAGTAAGATG